>JALPQI010003552.1:0-79168 GCA_025490895.1 Thaumatotibia leucotreta | reverse complement strand
TTCGCACACATATTACATATGTTGTCTTTAATCAATAAATAATCACATATGGTAATAATATTCCCTTTTTTTTATAATATCAAGTAATATATCAGTCACTAAGAATTTGAAGATTTATAAGTTACCACTCGCGAATTTCACAAGTTAAAGTGTAAAAACATTAGTTTATGATATATTTAACACAAACAAATACTCAAAACATTATAATTATTTAAAAAAAGCATAAATATCAATCAATAAAAACCTTGCAAACAAACAATTTCTCACATATGGAAAATAGTGATGTGCGTCTATCGACACAGTTGTCGATATGTCGCATCGATTAGGGAAAAATCGAACAATTATTTGAATCTAATAAGGTTTTATGTGTATAATTATTTAATTTTTAAACTTATTAGTTTGTATAGTTACTAAGAGTGGGCACTAAGGTATCGACAAATCTGTAAGGTACGGGTATTCTCTGATCTGTCTCTCACAACAAGTCGATAAAATTTGAAACATCACTATTGTCCGCCATATTGATTTCAATTTTTGGCACTCCTGCAGTACTGCAGTAGTGTACGTACGGGTGTCAACCCCAGTTGCCAGCAAAAAAAGCGGTAGTTTTAAAAATATATTTATATCAGAGCCATCTACCGAAACATTAGGGTATTTTTTTCTTTGCATCTATACTAATCCCAAAGCATATTGTGACCGCTATTACCAAGATACAAGGTCTAATTTTGAATAAAAAAAATATTAAACATGACCAGTACTTCGATCAACTATAGTTGACACCCGTATTGCACGGCTGTTGCCTTGGTGGCAACTCTGGTTGACACCCGTAGGTAAAGGGTTAAACAAGAGAAAAAAGCACCAAGTAAATATAATGCGTTCTTCTAATATTCATAACTTATGGCAATTTCAGTTTACTTAATCTTCCGCGATCACACATTAAGCTCAAAATTAGTTACATTTTCCATTTGAAACTCTCAAATAGCTTATCATAAATCCACCATCTTTTTCCTTGACATCGGGTTCTGCAATTGCCTTTCTTCTTCAGATTTCATTACGATAATAAAATGGCAGGAATTTCTTGATTTATATTTGCCTATCACGCTCCTTGTGATCATATTTGTGTCCCCAATACCTTATTGCTTTGTAAGATTAAATCTTTCTTTTTCTTTGTGCGGAAATTTGAATATATTTTGTAGAATTGATAATGTAGGTACCTATTAATTTCATTGCATGACGTTTTATGCACAATAATAATGAGTTTACTTATCCTTAGGTAAGTATATTAAACAGTTGAATGAATTAAATTCTAATTAATGTGTTTTTTTTTCTATATTGTAGTTCACAGAGCCTTAGTTTATAACTGTAATGCTGTGTAACTGACTTTAATAATAAATAAATATTTTTTTATGATAAGAATTATTATATTCTACATTTTAAAGGTAAACACTTTAAATTTAATAAATATGAAAGCCGGGAAAGGATAATCTGGGTTATCTGCCACACAGTGATTTTGATTGCTGTATAACATAAGATGAAATTTTAGGGTCCAACTCATTTGGTTTGTGGGAACTGGGAACTTGGCAGTGGTAAACACCTTTCGCTGGTCTAGATAGAATTATGTTATGAACGATTGTTAGATATATCGTAATCTGAGTGCTACACTTTTATAGCAGTTATAACATATCTTTACTTTTTAATAAATCATAGATTAAGTTTATTTCTGACAAAAAAGGTCAAAAGTTTTATTTGAGAAATAGGTTTTATACATTATTAAATACTCTTTTACACAAAATCCCATTTAGTGCTCGGAGCAAAAAGCTTTGAAAACAGGCACATTGTATACATTTTTAGTAAGTTGAAGAGCCAAGAGTGAAAGGGCTTGTATAAATTAAAATACATTGCGTTTGCGGCATCGTGGTAAGAGGTAAAGGAAGATGACCAAAGTGCTCTAGACAAAAAAGGTTAGATAGGTATAGGTATCATGGAGTATATCTCAATATAAAATAAAATATTTTAATATTACTTTAATTTTATTATATATTTTAATAACCACAGATTATTCAAAATACTCATAGTCGAAAGCAAATATATGTAAAAATATAATCCAAGCAAAACATACCCGATTTCATCGTGTACAGTGTTTAATATGGTTATATAAAGATAAAAACAACGTAAAGATAATATAAAGATAAAGGTAACATCTTATGCAATGGAAACGAGAGAAACGTTAAACTAGCACCGCTGTAACATGCGGTTGAAAGACAATACGCTCAATTCTAACCCTTTATGCCTGCCTATTCCCATGTCGACCTAGCAACACAGGTGTTGTATGCCTTTCATTTCTGTAATTAATTCGCTACTTTATTTGTGGGTGAGTTTCTCCTTTTCATATATTATCCATCGATGACAGCGTGTCTAATTCTTTGTGATTAGATTGTCCGGTTTTTGTTTAACAGATGATTCTTTTTGTGTTTATATTCTGATGATTTCCATACACATAAGCTTAAGTTAATCAACTTAGCTTATTAGTTTAACTTTTGAAACATTTCTACCTAGTTTTAATATTATATTGCTAAAGTATTTATAAGAAAATTTTTTTAATGTATTTGAGAGTAATCTAATGTAGGTATTAGATTAAATGAGTACATATTTAAGTCTTAGTGTCAGGAGGAAGACGTAACCGACTTCGACACAGTTATTACAACTACTACAGTTGTTTACATGCACGTGTTTAATTATAAATAATAATATTATGTTTTATTATGTTCAATAAATCTTTTCAATTATTTTACAAAACGAGACGACAAAATTATTACAAGCATCAAAAATATTTTGAGTGCTTGTAACAAGTTTGCTTCACAAAATTCACTAATTAACATCTAGCATCATCAGCATATTGAGCATTATCCAGAGCGACGCCTCTCAAAGATCAGTGACACCACTCTTTGGCACAAATAAAAAAGGATTAACGTTAAAAAGTCAAAAAAATCTCATCCACTTCGAGTTAATGATACGGCACGGTGAGTGGCGAAAAACAAAGGTTGGACTGCTATCACACCGTAACGTAATACAGTAATATCATGAAAGATAAATTATTTGTAATTGAGAAACGGCAACTTCTTTTAGTATTTTGGGATATTTAAAGTCAAATTGCAATATACGTTCCACTTTCCCCAGAGCAAATTTTTGCATAGTAAAATAATGAAGTGTTTTAAGTTGCCCCTCTGCTCTATTTCACTAACCCAACTTGATGATATTTGTAAACATTGCATAAGCAATACAAATTGTTATATCCTCGTAAAGGATAACTAAGCGATGCATGTGTGCATCGTACTTGAACGTACGTTTGATTTTGAAAATGGCATTTTTGTCCTAGAGCAATCGATCTGAATCTATTTTTAAACTAATTATCCACAAAAGGTATTTCCCAGCATTGTTAGCCAAGATTTAATCTTAGAGGTTTTATTATTTTTCACAGGCATTATTGTTCGTTGCTGTGTAGAACAAAACCTCAAAGCTGAAGGTTCGAGGCTTGAGACCCGTCGCTTCTGGAGATGTCTCGATTTTTTCTACTCCTATTTTCGATCCGTTTTCCCGAGGTTTTTCACGAAAACGTCTGGCTCAGCTTCCTGAGCACTTGGCTAAGTCCAGCGAAGTGTTTTGTGATTCACAAGCCAGGGACTTGCTTCACTGATAGACTTTGTAGTTTTGTTGTCGCGTCCTTAAGTATTTTGGCCTCAAAATGTATTTCCTTGTACCAGAAGATAGATTTACAGTCTTTAAGTTATTTGTATTACTTTTATTATAATATGACAAGAGTTTTAATTCTAGATACATTTATTTTTTTCTTCTACTTAAGCTTTTTCATTACTCCAACCCGGAGGGCAAATGTAGCTGAAAAGCAGACAAGGGCCATTTTAGCTCCTAATACAAAGCCAAAGTCATCACGTATCTCAATTTGCCATTCACTAACGAGCTACAGTTTCGCGATCTCCATTACGGCCTCCTACTCTAAGTATTTCCCCTTCTTAAACATGTTTTACTTTTTCCTTTATAATGCCTTTTTCTGTTTCATGTCGTTTTTTAGCCAGCGTCTCGGATGATTGCTCCGCCACGTACAAGTGGGCGTCTCCACAATAGGATGGCATTTTCTTTTTAATCCCTTATCTTGGAGAGCTCCCCATTACTGTATAGATATGGGGGTTGAAGACGGAATATTTAAATGAGTCAGGTGTGTTTGTTGAGGGTATACTGTATCTTTCCAGTATTGCAAACTTTGATGCTGAGGAGATAAAATAAATAAAACATTCGTTCTTTGTTCTGTTAGAATATTCTAATACCTACATTAATACTACAATTTTTAATCATATTTAATCATTGCAATATACATATAGTTAATAATATTGTTAATTTTATCCTTTGCAATTAAGTAGTTTACAATATATTATAGTAACTGTTCTGAAAATACTTGCAATAATTAACACTTGTACGTAAAACAAATTACCAACAAAAATATAATATGAATAACACTCATTTGTTGTTTGCATAGAATATGTCAGGATAGTACTATTAGTGGGTACTTACTTTACACATATAAATAAATTATAGTAAAGACAGAGCTATCGCATAACAAAACCAGAAAAAATCTTCCAGTTGATTTTTGTGTGACCTTTACCCAAATTCTGTATAAGTAGATGAAAACTGTATATTTACAACGCAAAAAATCCCAGCTCTACACAAACAATCCCAGCTCTATATTATGAACCCAAACACACCCATCTCTAGATCATCTCGGCAATTTACTTATGCATATTAATGGCGTCGAAGCGAATAAGACGGATCGAGACGCAAAAAGAATTGAAGGACCCAACGCCGTTCACAAAAAGCCCGGGGACCCCTCTCCAGGGAGCCTCGAAAATGCGAAAATACATTTTGACGGATGACAAAACATAAAAGATTACAGAAAAACCGGTACTTCTAATTTTCTGCGCATTTAATATTTGTGAGTGTTTACTGAGTATTAATATTTATTGTAAAGACATAATGCGATTGCGTTCCATATGAATATTGTGAACAGTTTCTTGGTATGTTCTGTTGTGTGTGTTTTTGTTATATGTTAAGGTCTGCCTTAGAACGAAATAGAGCGTACTTTCGTTTTAAATATATAGATTGCCTAATTAAGATGAAATTATGAATAACGTGCAACGTAAAAGCTGTATGATATTGATATGACATAACTAAAACAAACAATCTCTAGTCATAAATATGATCAATCAATATTGTAATGCCATGTATGGTTGTATTGTATGCCACCTGCCATTGCTATGTATGCAACTAAAATGTTAAATACATGGCAAAAACAAAGAAGTTTAATTTTCTAATTGGAATCTTATTTCTTTCCAGACTGACGCAGTTTCGTCCGAAGAATCGTCACCGGACAATTCATCCGACAGCTCATTACTATCGTCAATACTGCCGGACAAGCTGTCTGCCGGCTCCATTTGTACAGCAGTTCTCCTGATGCTTGGTTGGAAGTTTCTAAGTAAACGATGAACTTATAACTACACGTGAAATTTGCACCGCCATCTAGCGTGCAATGAGTAGTAAACTAGCTACTCCTGTGTTACGCTTGTTAATACTTTATACATTTTGTCTATCGGTTATTTCATAAATAACCTTTTGCTATGATAGACTCATTAACAGTTATTTGTATAAACTGTATTTGTATATTAAACTTACGCACTTTTTGACATGTTTTTGTACATGAATATTCTGAAATTGTTAAATACTATTTGTAGAGATGGAATAATTATTCTCTAAATATTGAGATTATTTATAATGATTGAACGGCAATGCGGGAAAAATAAGTAGGACTTTATTGAAAGTGAGACATTTGGAAATAGTTTTACTCTTACCATTCAATATTGTTATTTTTTCAATTGTAATGCAAAAATAATACATCTATATGAAATTTATGTAGTTAGTCGCCCAATTAAAGAAAAGCATAATTATATTCTTAAAATATTTTACATTATTCAAATGTCAATTTAACATTCCGCTTTCGATGTTGAAATATAATCCGTAGTTGTTATCTGAACACGTAGACATACTTATCCCTAAAACAAATATTTAATAACCTGTTTAGAAATTTCGAAGAATGAATCAGAAGCGTTCTACATAATATATATTATATTATACTGAAACATAATTTATTTTAATGTAAAATAAAGTCCGTTTTCCCAGAAATTGTTCCAAAGAGAGCAGCCTAAAAATTATCATCGATTGATCTCATTTTATTATTTTTGTAATAAAAATGTTTATTTTAGAATAGCGGTAGCGTATTTATGTGTAAAGAGGGAGAGGAGAGTGCCAAGTTATGTAAAATGAAAATTTTATCAGAGAAGGTCTATTTTAATAATATTTCTTGTATAAAAGTTAATTTTAGATGATTAATATGCTCTGACATTTCTGTTTAGCTCAAAACTCGAAATTGATTATTTATGCCGTGAATCCTATACATATTTGATTAAATTGTTAATTTAATTAATTTGGAGCTATTATAATTAATCAATGGAGTGTTACAAGAAATGGAAGGGTCTTGTAAGATAAATACGTAGTTTATATTTGTACTATTAAATTAGTATTACGCTAGGTTTCTATTCATTGTATCCATGATGTTTGTAGTAATTTATTTTGTTTTCAAAGTTGGGTGTTTTAATAAATACTGTTAAAGTTTCTGTCTGAAATCCTAAAGTGAAACTGCCCCTGGCTGAAATGCATAGATTTTTTACATTTACTTCCCTAAAGACTGGTTTTCAATTACCAGAGTAAAATTATTTTTTGGCTAAATAATATTATCAGTGTAATAAAATACTGATAAGAGATTAAAAGTCAGCTTTAAATAATGACGTTTTACCAATTTTAAGTCTAAGTAGAATTATCTTGATTCTCGTAGATAAAGTAATACTAACTTACATTTTTTTAAAACCTGGTTTTCACTATAGGATTTCAGGCAAATAAATTTCAAAATTTCATGAAATATGTATGATGTAGCAGTTTACTTTAATAAACTGAGTTTGTTTATCATCTTACTAACAAAAATGGGAACAAAATGTTTTGGGAACAAAAATACTCATCCGACCCAACTTATACATTTTAAGAAATTTCAGTTTAATGGTTACAAAATGGAAGGATGTGTTCAAATGTGATATGTAATTTATTTAAGGAGATGATTAAATAAAAAAAGTTTTCCTAATGATCTCTCGGGAACTCTTATTGCTAATATTATTTGTCGATTTGCGCTAAATAATTATTAAATTGAATGAATAGTTACATAAACTATTTGAATATGTTTAATTTAAATTATTTAGCATAAACAACAAATAAAATGACATTACGCATATAAGAGTTTTGTACATAAACTAAATTGGTATGCTTATTGCTCTTTTATAAGAATAAAATTTCGTAGAGGACAAATCCTAAAATTCTTTGAATGCTTCTCAATGCGAAAAATAGAAGACGCAAACATTATTAATATATCATTTGAATAAACTCTACTCTGTCTGGTAGAAAATATTTATGTCTAAAATAGTTTTAAATTTATCAAAATGATATTTCTAATGACTTTAAGTCAGAGCATCAAGTTCAATCAAAATCATGATAACTTAGCCAACTCGTATATAAATTAACTTTGCTCAATTAAATGGTCAGTTGAATATCAATAGTATTACACATGGTACTGGTCAGTATGAAAAATCTAGTTAATTTAGTAGTGCGTAACAATAGTATTGATTTTATAAAAACTAAAACACGCAGACCTGGAAAAGGTTTTATACTCTAAAACGAATACTCCTAGTATTTTAAAGAAGCTTTTACAATTTTAGTGAAATAATTAACAAGTAATAAATTATCTTTACTTTGAACAAACCGGATTATTGTGAATATATTTGTCCAATTTAATTATATCATTTATTTAAATTGTTAACAAAAATACTCAAAAACCAAATGCGTCTTCTATATTAGTACCGGCTTGCTGCTTTACACAAATAATAAATAACATTTATACGAAACTATAAGCAATATAATTGTAATTATTCTTAGATTTAAGCTATGTAGGGTTATCTCACTACCAAGTCTTTACTAGTTATGAAAACTATGCGCATGTGCTCCAATTGAATTTCATCTATTGTGGTTGATTAACCTTGTTTGTATTTAAACTGTTACTACCTGAAAATTTTTATCAAAAAAATAATATCAGGTTATTGATCTCAAATATAAAGGATTAGCTGATGTCTAAAATACTACGACCATATAATTATAACATGCGCGTCTAACGCCAGCTCTGCCTATCTAAATTAAGATCTGACCATAGCGAGTTTCATGATGTCACAAACTTTAAAAACGTTGGCTACTCGACAGTTTTTTGAAAATTATTGTCAAATATACGCATGTTTCTTTAACACTAGATTTTTCACAAAAAAATTTAATGTTAAAGAAACGTTTTCTATAGAAAACTACAGCAAAAGTGACTTGACGTCGGTGACAACAGTATACAATAAATGTGGAGTGTCTTTTCAAAATATTTTTTTTCTACTCTGTTAACAATTGTTCAATCTCTATTAACAAAATAGAAATAAGCCAATTTGAAAAGACACTCTTCAAATAAACAAAGAGCGCCAGGTCGGATTTGTATTCTGAACCAAAAATTGTTTATTGAAATGTGACATCATACGATGCAATCATGGCCACCTTTGCGTTAAGAATTTTTTAGAGCATAGAAAAATTTAAAATAGTTTCTGAACATAAAATACGATTATTTTTATCGTAAAAAATATGTGGACTTACTGATCAAGTACACATATTCTATCATATTCGACACAATTTATATTTCTATTTTATGGTTACATCTGTCTAATAACCAATACATTTGATATAACACTGCTGGGATCAGGTTTGTTAATTGAAACACAATAAAAATGTATAACTTGCAAAAACCGGGCTTATGTAACATTTTCTTGCATTTCACAATTCATAATCTACCTATTTAAGTACTTAAATGTAATGTAAAACGCCAACACTGTCAAATTACTATTCGTGTCCGTTCACTTTATTTTAACAATGATGTTTGAAAAGTGTAACGTCACATTATTATACCTATGATGGACTTGGATAACCTCAATAAGTCATTTTTGGACATAGTGACTTTTGTACATAAAACACCTGTAAATTTTACCCAACTTAATAGAAGGGTTTTAGGAATAATTTTAAGAATTAAGAGAGTAACGCGGCTTTATTTTAAGTATTTACTTAGTTTATTTTGATAAGTTATACCAATTGACTTGCATGTAAGTTTTATATTGCGAATTATTTTAAAATCTACTGCCTTTTATGCCTGTTCTCGATATTTTTTTATTTGAAATATACTTTTTTTGATAATTATAGTGTTTTATTTGAAGACATGCATCGTTATTGCATAAGTGGCATTAAAGCGGGCATTTTGGTGGTAGGTACGTGAAATAGTATGGTTTACAAAAAATACTTATTTGTACTTAGTGGTGCTTAGTATTTCAGAATATCTAGTAATTTTACCCAATGTTACTTGTATGGTAATCTTAATTCACAGGTACTTAGTGTTAGAAATTATTTATACACGATGATTCTTAATCCGTGATCAGGAACCATTTTTTCTAACTCAGTAATTGATGGGGATTACGTTAAAGTAGTAATTACGTGAAAATAAATTTATGTATTTTTTAATCATGTTTTAATTTTGAATTATATTTTATCCTAAAATCCTTGTCACTGTACTACTACCCTATCGGATTTAATGAGGTTGTATTGTAATCTCTTTACAAAGTTATTAGAAATTGTCAATTTATGAGTAAACCTTGCCAATGACATTGTCAATCACTCTTGTCATACGCATAATAAACAAAGTCATAGTCACGGATATTGAATGAGAAAATTATAATTATTCACCAAAAATCATGCCTCCACCACACCCGTACTCAAACATACAGCGTTACGATACTGTACGTTTGTCAATACAAACGATTAGCACAAGGCGAACCCAACAGTTATTTCACGGACTTCATCCAGACATTCCGATCCCCGGACATAATTTAATAAATCGCATGCACCAAAAATCTTCGCGACTTCGGACAGTCTACAGTGCCACAACATGCTCGAGCACCCGGACGACCTCGTCATCATCCTGACGATCTGGATCAACAAATCTTAAGATTCTTTGCTGAAGAAGATTTCGAGTGAATCAATCCAATCACAGGAACAATCAAGCGGATCTGTGTCAAGAACAACGGTGGACATTTTGAACACTTGTTAAATTATGTTTATAATAATGTTTTTTGATTTAGTTGGTCAGGTATGCAGATTTATTGTTTTTATTTAATTATTAAATTGTGCTGTTTGAAACCAAATTGCTTTAATTTCTCAAGATTTTACCAAGTTTAGGTAATGCACGTTAACATAATTTCCTATCAATTATGTTCGTTGTTATCAGTGTTGCACTGATAAGATAATGAGTATACGTAGATGATGTCTTTATTGACATAAGATCCGTCAAATTCCCGTTTCCCGCCATACTGATGGCACTTGACGTATCGTAGTTAAACTTTATACTGTAGGATGACCATGTATTAAGTGGTAATTTGTTTTAATTAGGTTTTCACTTTTAATTAATTAAACGGTGAAGAAATAACTTGAGACCTCGCCGAATAAGTTTAATTTTGGCTAAATTTTAATCTTTTTCTACTCCTGATCACGGATTAAGAATCATCGTGTAGTTGCAAATCCCAATATTTTTTTTAGTTTCTGATGTTAATGAGCAAAGCCCGGACGACGGGAGCAAAAATGAACTTCTCACTAGTGCTTAATGAAATATCGATTATTTTATTGACATCCATATGGACGACGTAGCCAAACTATTTGAGAGGATTTTGGCGGCTCGCATTCAGCGGCACCTGGAGGGAATGGGCCCAAACCTTAGTGTCAATCAGTTTAGGTTCCGTAGAGGGAGGTCCACATAAGAGGCGGTGGGTGCGCTGCGTGATTACGGAGTCCTGGCAGAGGCCGATGGGGAGGGTATTATGGCAGTCTCACTGGACATAGCTAATGCCTTTGGCTCCTTTGGTACACAGTAATTGGAGAGGCACTCCGTTACCATGGAGTGCCTTTGTACATAATAGGAGTAGTTCACCACTACGTAACGGAGCGTAAAGTGCTACATGAGCAAAGGAGGCGTCCGTCGTGCGAGAGGGATCAGTATTGGGCCCCCTCCTGTGGAACCTCGGATACGACTGGGTGATCCGGGGAGTTCAGCTTCCGCGCACGGTCATGCTGTGTTACGCCGATGTAATGAACGCCACACTAGTGGCCGTGCAGGGAAAGCAACTGGAGGACGTACTGAGAAGAGCAGAAGTCGCAACGGAACTGATTGTTAACCATATAGGCCTCCTCGGAGTCCGGGTCGCCCTGTCCAAGATGGAGGCTATGATTCTCGGGGGACCGAGACGGAGGGACTGGAGGGCGAGGGCGGACATCCGGATCGAGGTGCAAGGAGAAGTCGTCGAGGTCGGGGCCCACAATAAGTACGACTAGCTCCCCGTCTCGTGGGTGCCGCCTCGGCACAGGGACGACTGCTGCCAAATCTTGGTGGCCCGAACGCCCCATGCAGGCGTTTGTACGAAAATTTATGGTAATGATTTTATTTAATATATATCTGGGTAAGTATCAAAATAATAATATCAACGTAAGAAAAGCTATGCACGTAAATTTTAGTCTACAGTTCAAGAAGATGCCGCTGCTTCCCCTGTAAATTTAGGAGTATTTTACCAAACATAAGTTAGGTTTCTTCACGCTATTAGACATTTATATTTCGCAACTTCATGCTTTGCGATTTAAGGTTTACATATACATACGTAGTAGCGCCCCCACTCAATACCCTTGCACGCTGTTTAAAGTTTTTTTTTATAGAAGTGATACGTACCGCTAATTTAGTCTGTTACTGTCACGCTTAATTTTGATACGAGACTACTAGCAGGGTAGTCTTTGTCGTAAAATGTAAAGCTTTTTTTAAAAAAAGGAGGAAAGTAATGCGAGTTACCATACATAATATATTATTATGCAATATTATTGGGCCACTAACATGGGCGTGATGTTATGGTTTTTCGCATGACGTGGCCCATTTTCAGTGCTTGCTCGAACGTGATTGGGTGTGGTGATCAAGCTTCATATCAATTACTAAGTGTTTTTATTCTTAGACGACTAAATATACGCACCTATCATAATCGTCAACGTGACAGCTTCTGTGGCTTCAGGTTTTGGTAATAAAACGAAATTCAGGGAAGTAATGACAATTATTCGGAAAACCGTGTTCCTTGTATACAGTTTCTCGGGCATGAGACAAATGTATCAATTATCTCAGTAAGAGGGAGACAGAACGTAAGTGCGCTAAAACAAGGATACCTTACACTAAAATGAAGGACCAATGAAAATTCTAACATTAAACTGAAAGTTGCTTTCAGGTAATTTCATAGCAGTAATTGCTGGCAATCTACTCTTATGTACGTAATAGTTTAAGTTAATGAAGTCACTTTTAACATCTCAGGCTGGACGATCACCGGTAGTCATGACATGAATCATGATACGTGTGGTGAACTTTGGAATAATAGGCTATCATAGACTCAGAAGATATACCATATCCTCAAAATTAATATATATTTGAGGATATAACCCTATACAAACTTAGCTAAAATACATCTACTTTGACTGACCGTTTGAACACACTTATGAACCTAACTTAGATGGATGGTGCTTAAACCGCACAAGAAAACTTCTGCTCAACGTTAACTCGAACTTTAGGTAAGTTCTTCAGACGACGGCAAAATGGATCCAAGTTTGCAGAGACCGATTTAGTCTTCAATCGGTTTCTGAGGAAGTGCATTAGATGAATGTGAAAAGAAAATGATAGTTTGGGTAAGTTGTTATGACGCCATTAGAAAGGATTGAAAATACTTAAATAGATGTTCTTCTTTCTAAAAGTGCCTAGATAGAAAGAGTAGGTACGTAGTAGCCGTAATTCACGAATTCCATGAAAGGATATGTTTCGAGTGTAAAATTTAGGAGATTTCTGAGTGTGTTGTGTACTTGATCAATATTGTTAGTTATTTTTGCAACATAGAAGCATTATCTTGACTGATTATTTTAAAAGGGAAATACATTTTGTCTATATTTATGCCCCCATGTGCTGGATAGCGGCGGTACCTACAAGGTGTTCGCGAGCATTACGTGGGATTTTAATGATGTATTCCTGACTATATTTACAATATTTAATGCTCCATAAAATTACCTGTATTTGGCTTGGTTTCAGAAATAATCAATTTTTCAAAAAAAAATTTCGTCTTTACGCTGCTAATAATATTATCCTGAAAATCGAATAAAAATAAAACCGCTGACTAATTTTTGCTCTGATTTGACATTAGGAATGTCGAAAAGTATTCAACAATTATAAAAAAACTTGTGACATTTGACATTACGTCACATTTTATTTGGGTAATTTTAAAGTCTAGATGCATGGTTAAAATTTTAAAATCTCTCGGAATACTCGCGAGCACCATGTATTAAGTTTAGATGTCTACTAACCGCCATGTCACTACTTACTTTATTAAAATAATGCCTGTACTAGTTGTCGCTATTGTATTACAAGATTATTTGAAACTAATTGAACATTTATTTTAATTTTTATTTCGGAATATGATAATTTTTACTCATAGTATGAACGCAATATAAGTATTTAATCAAAATCCCGTGTATAAAAAATCTGAACATTACTAAATGAAAGCACGTAGGTATATATTATAATCAAAATCATCAATACTAAATTATGCATAATCACAAGTCGAATAACTTATGTAATGAATTTAATGGTTACCCTTGCAAGCAATAGGTACCAATATTAAAGATGCCGTTGAACAAGCGCTATAATAACCCAATGAATGTACATTTTTGTTTTTGTCCGCTTGCATTACTAAATTGGTATTGTTAGAGATTACTATTAAGTCAAACAGCAACGGGGTAATTATTGATATCAGTGGCCTATTTCACCATAATTACAAGTGTGACAATTGTAAAATATCACTGTTACTGACGTCACAGGCCTCCGTAGGTTAAGGTTACCGCTTACTATCGGACGGTCCATGTGCTTGTTTTCCACCAACATAAAATTATTACGAATAATGTTATTATATCGTTAATAAACTACTTTTTATTTTCCGAAACCCGTGACAATTGTCGCGAGGCTTAGTACAATTTTCATTCAATCTTGACATGTGATTCGGCATATGTCGGAATTTCGCTACGATTGTCGTGTTTTTTTTGACAATTGTAATTTTGCTTCACAATAAAGTAGTTATTTACTGCTGATTTATTAAAGTACCTGCACTACATTTTATGTTGATGGCAAACAAACGCACGGCCCTTCCTTTGGTAAGCGGTAACTGTAGCGTATAGACGCCCCCGATTGGAGAAACAGAAAATTTACAATTGTAGCACTTGTCAATGTGGTGAAATTGGGGCCTGGTATCGTAAACAAATCGACACGTTTGAGGGTAATTAGTAGAAGCCCCGCTGTTTTGTTCTTCACGCATCAAATTTCTCACGGAACTTATGAGACAAAAGTAACGTAACATGATAAAATCTACAATATGTAATGAAGGAACGCAAACAATGAGTTTACAAATATATGAAACTTGTATATGTACGTATATATAAAATATCTAAATATTATACATCATCATGTAACAAACAGTCTTAAGTAAGAAATTCCAAATCGTTCAACTCACGTCCTTTATTTTGGGACAGAACATAACAAGGTAAATAAATAACATTAAGGTAATTCTCAATAACAGCTAATTTGGGTCAGTAAAGAATACAACTTGAACGGTTTATGTTGTAATTGTTGAAATACTTTTTTTTTTTGTGGTAAGGGAAAAGTCATGTAAAAAATTTTAAGTGCAATTAAATACACGCTTCATCTAGGAATGACAATCCTAACTCATACTTATATCATCTTCATATTAGTGTATTCTTATCTGCAATATAATTATATAAACAATACCACATAATACGATCCTGATATGCCACTTTATCCTTTTTTTATTACCTAATGCAGATTCGATTTGTTTTTATCATTATCAATCATAGTTTAGGTTCGAGCCATCAATCATTACATAAATTACAAGTTTTAAAAAGTCAAGATAGAGTCTGGCTTACGAAAGCTGAGAATGAGTTTTTTACGGAACTTTTCATATGGCATCACAAGCTGAATTGTCAAACGTCATGTTCTGTCTTTCGTTCGACTTGACACCCATTGCTCGCTTTCCACAATTGCAACGTTTTAAGGTGTTTATGATGAAAAATACTATGAAAAGTAATGTTCGTAAGCTGCTGCGTACTATAATAAGTAAATATAAAGAAAAACAACAGGAGAAAATCATCGCTTAAAAGGAAAAACATGAGTGTTTACACACGATATCGGTGTTCCTAGGTTAGTACGAAGTACCATTTTGATACTTACCTTTATTCAATAAATTTTCTTGTACTCATTATCTAATATACTATCGATTATAATAGATTTAAGTTTGTATTTATGTTAGGTTGATTTAAAATGGTCATTTGTTTTTTTTACCAGAAAGTCTGGGAGAGGTTGAAGGAGTTAACGCTGTCAAAAATACGGTAGAAAAGTTATGCTAGTTGGAGAAGAAAGAAAAAAGTTCGCGAGTATAACTGCCTCAGATTGGAAATCAATGACTGACCATGTCATTCATGTGGAAGATAAGTACAGCGAAAGAGACAATGTCATAAAAACTGCATTAGATGAGTTTATTATGTGATTTATGTGTTATGGCACAAATAGTATGAATCATTAATATGAATCATTGTATGAGTTTTTTAAGTCTGACTTTAATTATTCTGAATAAAAAATATAAATATTTCGTTTCCTATTTATTAAAAATACACACACCGGCAGAATTATATTTTTTAGTACAGATGGTGTATTTTTTAGGCTCTAGTGTGAGAAGTGGGTAATTTTAAGTTAGGTTCAAAACTTCGGAGGGCCATCTGTACTAAAAAACGTCTTACGAGACACGTGCGATAACGAAATTCGTAACTTGTGTCGATTTAAAACACTCCCTATCGGTCGTGTTTTAAAAAATCGCCACTCGTTTAGAATTTCACGTTTTTCGCACTTGTGTCGTAATGGACAATTTTATAGGTAGTTTTAATCATGATTACACCCATTCTGCGATGATACAATTTACAAATCGTTACTAATATTACCTATACCTATGTGTAGACATATAATAGTGTTATATCCAAGTGTGAAAATCACTCTGTTTTTCGGCGATAATGTGGTATAAAGACTATAATGATATGAAGAGCTGAAAAACATATCAAATTTTAAGCCAATCTGTTTAGTTATTTTCAAGTTATATCATAGGTTCGACACATTACCAAGCTAGTTTTAACTTTTTACATACATATCTAATCGAATATATATATCGAATCTATGAAATAACTAAACAGATTTGCTTAAAATTTGATATGGGATCCATTTAATAACATGGGTCATCATTTAGAGTAGTAGGTACAGTCGGGGAATTTAAATTCCTACCCACCTAAGGATCAATATCGTATAGCAAACAGTCATCATAAGAGCTATCTACTAAGCACAACGTTACTTTGACATATCAGACGCATTCGTTTGTGTTACTAGGCAACTGATATGAATAAGAACGTTGACATGGGGAACTGTAAAACGTCAAGGCACTGCTAAAAATGGATGACAGTAATCGAAAATCTAACAAAATATATTTCTATCGCTTTCAGTCTTGCTATATTTGAATGAATCGGGAACTCGGAATCAAAGTTTAAATTTTTGATTGTCGACGAATCCAGACACTGGTCTACTACCGCGAACTACGAAATTTTAAATATCGATCATTTTTCTCTGTCACTCTAACGAAGGCGTCATTAGAGAGTGAGAGACAAATTCTCGAAATTTGCGGATTTCAAAGTTCGCGGTAGGGCCGCTGGTGCCGATATTTAGGCTGAAAGCAAAATGTTTCTGTCGATAAACTAACATAATTGACTAAAGTGATAATAGGCATGATGACTGGCAAGTCAAATCAGCATCTTTTTTTCGAACTGTCAAAACGATCCCCACTATGGAATTTTATATGAAATACTCAAAAGTGACGTCACGTTTGAGTACTGCCAAATGACCTACTCTTTTAAGTTATTTTTAATTTATTAAATAGAAGTTCTGAACAAAAATTACTGCAATCTACGTCTTAGTAATAGATTCTTCGTGTATTATGTCGTGCATAATGTTAAATAATTTATTTTAACTACAGTCATCATCCCTATTCAATAGAAGCATAACGGACGTTCTTTATTTATAACATATATTATTCATAACAAGAAGACTATTTTATCTCATTCAATCTTATTTAATCAATCACTTGACCAGGGTGTTTATTAAAAAAAATAAGTTTACAACGCAACAAATTAACACAATAGTCATAAAAAATTCAATTAAAATCACGTGTATCCACCAAGATCGCGAATGACCACGCCACAAATGTAATCTTCCGGTTTGAGACCTGGAAAATGCTGTAGATGTCTAGTCAAGATTTAATTACTGACGGGCGAAGTGATGTCGCGCTGCTTTATGAGCCTCGGTCAATGCAATTTTTTTCGCAGGCCGCCTGTGATGAAAATCCATTGCATGTAGGTAGGCAATTCCTTATTGTTCTAGGGTGAACGTCAAACATTTCTGCAAACCGTCCTGTTGTCGTAGAGCCATCCAAATAATATTGACGTCGCATTAATCGGCGTTGGTCTTCGGCTAATGCTAGCGGGCGATGGTTATTTTGCCTTTGATCAATAAGGTTTCCTTCAGCATTGTATCGCCGTACCCAACGGCGAGCAGTGTTCCTAATCACATTTAACCAACGTGTTGTTTCATGAATTCCTACTCCTTCCTGGTGTAACTCTAACATTTGCGCTCACAATAATTTCGCTTTTGAAAATTATTTCACAATTTTCTCGACTGACACTGACAGCATCTGCCATGTGTTTAAGTAATTATTTATTAGAAAAGTAAATAACGTCGTAAAGAGGTTCTATGTGACGTGCAGTGACACTGACAAATAATGGGTATTGACACATCAATACTAAAATTAAAATTTCGACCTTAATGCATCGTGAATGCCTAACAACATTTCTACGAAATGGGTAGGAAATTAAATTCCCTGACTGTACCTACAATACCTACATCATATTGCATTGTGTCATGCAGACAAAGTTGCATGGAACAGCTACGTTATGTACATATATATAATATATTTTTTGGATTGTAATAAATACAGGTAATTTAACAAAATAATTTTAAGTTTTAAATATATTACAAGTATCAAGACTGATTTTCGGGGTGCAACCCAGTGATACCATACTCTATATTTTATTAATTTGCCGCCATTTCTCATTCTCAGCTTTCGTTAGCCAGACTCTAAATCTAAAACCAAAAAAATATTTTTAATTTCAATAAAACCCGATTTACATGATAATTTCACCCGTCGCGTATGTAGCAACAAAGAATCCCTCACGCTGACTGGCACCCATCAAAAATCCAATCCGACCGATCAAAATTGCGAAGACCGATCACCACAGTGTCACAACCCAACAAATCAACGCATTTGCATACGATTGAAAAAATTGCATAGCATGCACTATTAGGCACCGTATCGAAAAAATAAACAAATTCTATTTGAAAGTCAAATTTGACTGCCAACTATGGTATTTGCATATAGACAAGGTGGCAATCATCGATCACTGATGATTTCAATATTTTAGGGTTATTTGCGTATGATTTAAAATGACGAATAGTTTGGTTTGGGGGCTCAAATTCACACGTATTGTTTATGGTTTCCACCTGTCCAAATTTGTCCATTTTGTCAAATGGATATAAAAGACTGCCTTACCTTCAGGTAAAAATACGAAAAACCAAACTCCAAAACCAATTAAAACGAGCTATAATTGCCAATACCTAGTATTCATTTTCTTGGTTTTAAGTGTTCCTATATACAGGTATGGTAAGTATTATTATCATTTATCATTTCTAAAATTTTTGATGATCGTTGATTAGTGCTCGTGTGCTAATTGATTTCAAATTGATTATATCATATACTCTAGTCAAATCACTCACTACAATGGCTCATGTTGTATTCAGGCCTGCTACCGCGAATACCGAAGTTCGCAATATTTAGAGGATTTTTCTCTGTCACTCTAATGATGCCTTCGTTGGAGTGACAGAGACAAATATCCGAAATTTATGAACTTCGGTGCTCGCGGCAGCAAGCCAGAGAATTCGCTACACTTTTATTTGTAATACACAGCTTTGATTATTCAACGAATTGATCAAATTACGAGTAGTATGCATCATATTTAAACAGATTAAAAAATACACATACAAAAATTTATACACAGATACATACTCGTAGAGTAAGTACCTACACGTAGGTTATAAAACTTAAAATAGTTATGTACAGTCGACGTCAAAGATATCATTACGGCCCAGGGTCCAAAAATATATTTGCACGTCTTTATTCCCTTGACATTAAAGTCTTGTACATATATGTGGCACCTGTCCTACGCTGTAATTTTATATTTGACGTCGACTGTACCTACCTATACCTAGATATTTCAAAACTAAACACCCTTTCATCGCTAATGTATCCCGATCGCGAGGCGAGACACATGTGCGCTGACCACCGCATCAATTTGCCGTCATTTGTGCATTTATGTAGCCTTAGAAATGACATAATTGGAGTTATGTCACTTTATCGGCCGGCGTATTGAATTAGAAGCGCTAATTTGAAATATTGATGGTAAATTGGTATTGTTTAGGCTTAGTGGATGAAGCATTCCCAATTAATGACATTACTGTTTTAAGTTTATCTATAAAACGAATGTAGTATGTTATGTTTTTGGTTAGTGTACCTACTTGTAATATATTATATGGCTGAAGCATTAGTAGTAGTAGGTATATACAGGTACGAGTATTTACATTAATAATTATAATTTAGCCAAAGTGGAAATATAAACCTACTTCTCAGGGAAACTGTGTATAATGTTTATCTCTATATCTTCCGTCTAGTTTGTATGAATATTGAATATGTCGGAGACATGCTTCAGTTGACGCAGACGTATACGACATGTCGAGTCATCGAACGTCTGAATAGTCTTATTTGCAATGTTTACATTTAATTTGTTAAGAGTTATAAAATCTAGAAAACGATAAGCAATGTTTTGCTTGAGATGTTCTTTGCTTGGTCCATGCAGGTAGACATTAAACGTCATGTTGGTATCTACCCGCCTATCAAGGAGGTAGTTTGTGAGTTGACGGTATAAAAGGTCACTAGCGCAGTGTTCAGGGATTCATTCTTGATTTAGAGTTGGAATAAAGCATTCCAGGGTTGAGTAAATGATGCATGGACGCAAGCTTATAACTCTCCAGTCGTTTTCTATCAGTATAGTTTATAGTGTTGTAAATAGTCTTGTTTTAAGTGTGTACTTGTTGTGATTATTTAAAGTTTGGAAAATGTAAGACCGTCTGAGTTTCTTGCTGGTTCTTCTCGCGACAAAGGTTTATCATTTGTGAACCAGTATAATAAAAGATTGTAATTTACCTTGTGTTTAATTATGTGCGTCCATGCATAGTATACACCTTTGTAAGTAGGTACGATGAGTAGGAATAAAATATTCGCCTCCCCTGTTCTCGGCTGTCCCTCTGACAAATACGACATTTATAATCATAGTTATCATTGTTCCACCTTAAAATTAAATAGTAAATTTATTTGTATCTGTAACTCAATTTTACGGTTTCAACCAACACTTTTTATGGCAGATTTTAAACAACGCCTCGTTAAATATTCAAAAGACTGCAACCCTTCTAAAAGAAACCCCATCAAACATATCAAGTCACCCAGATCGCAAAAAGTAAAAATCGCATAACTCTTAAAACGCAAAAAACAGTCTCGACGCGTTATTAACAAATTTCTGCGACGAAATCCTCTTTTCATTTCCACCTTGCATCAATAAAAGCTAAAAAAAATATTTACGCATCGTAAAAACCACAATGGTATTTTATTTGCTTGTGTTATGTTCTGGGGGCTCCGTATGCAAAATTGGTGCGAAATTGAAAAACAAATTTGTTACATATTGCTTTTTTGATTTGGGGAGTTGAATTGATGGCGGGTTATTCTGTTCTGTCATAGTTAAAGGACCATGCGTCAAAATGGGCCTGAAACCAACGGCATTGAGAGTTATGTCAATGAACAGGTCTTAAAATCTTCTTTATTTCATTATATGGGCACAAAGTCAAATTCCATTACAGAACTAAGATATTTGTATTTTAGTCGTGGTGAGTACGAGCTACGATAAATGCATTCAGAGATTATTAGATTTTGGGGGGTAATATTTATTGACCACACCCAATAAAAAAAAATTAAGATAGGAATATCGACATTTCCATTAATTATGTTCGTTCGGTGTCATTTATTGTTGAATATCATGTTTTACTTATCATCATATTCAATCATAATATGAAAACATATTATAAACATGTGAATAAACATAGAAGGACGCCGTTCGATTTTGCGACAGCGGCGACATATTTTAGAAGAAAACTTACCTGATTTAAATATGAATATCTCAGTTCTGCAAGGGAATTCGGCTTTGTGCCCATATAATGAAATAAAGGAGATTTAAAGACGTATTTAATGACTTAAGTTTCAGCTCTGTTGGTTTCAGGACCAGGCTCCACACAAAATTGCCCATGGTCCTTTAAAACGAACTTATATGTCAGTTGTTTTGCGCAGATGACAAAAAAATTGAGTTCACACATTTGCTGTCTAGGTTTAAGTGCTGTTTAGGATAAGTGAACCTTACATTATATACCGTTAATAATGCGACGGCAGCTCATGGTACGGTCGGCTCTAATAATATGTACCTATACAATTTTGATCCTTATTCCTTTGACATACGTTCCGAAATGTATAGGTACATATTATTAGACCTGATTGTACGACTACTACTTAGTAATATTTATCAAGGGTTATACCACAAAATTAACAACTGAGAATTATAAGGTAGGTACTTAAATAATTAATCAAACATACCAAGCTTTAATCATTTTTTGTCTGTGATTTTGAAGAACAAAAAACTTTTCTAGAATAACCCTACTGAAATTCGGAAGGGGTTGTGACAAACATATATGCCCGACTCGTATTACATCGACATGCATTATACACTGAACATAAAAACCTGCACAATACTGGGCCGTTATATTATATTATATGATCATATCTCACTTATTACACTTTATGTAACGTAACATATTTTTTAATACAGATGGTGTCTTTTTTAGGCTCTAGTACAAGAAGTGGGTCATTTTACGTCAGGTTCAAAACTTCGAAGGGCCATCTGTACTAAAACACGTCGTACGAGACACGTGTAAAAACGAAATTCGTAACTCGTGTTGATTTAAAACACTCCCTATTGGTCGTGTTTTAAAACATCGCCACTTGTTTCGAATTTCATGTTTTTCACACTTGTGTCGTAATGTACTAATTTATTATTGTGTTAAATCCAAAACGCAATATTTAGTTGAACTAAAATTGTGTTACTAGTTTTTTTTGCCTAACAGTATGTTTAGCATAAATTAACAAGAATATAAAAATAAAATTAATAAATAAACAACCATTTTGTTATTAAACTCTACTCATATTATTTTATATCACTATTAACGAAACGGAAAGTTTGACTAATTTTACAAACTTTAGTGATAAGAATGCCCTGTTTTGATGAAAATATCAAGTTAAATAAAATATATAATGCAAATACCTAGATCATTCTCAAAATGTTACTTATGCGTCAACTCCGTCAAAATTTTCATACGATACGTTTAGTATGGTTTGGCGGACTTTAGATACCGGCACATGAGAATGGCTGAGGAACGTATTAACATTGTAATTGCACTATCGGTAAGTGGTGCCATAACGCAGTCTGCGGAATCAATCATGACGCGTACGCCTCCTAATATCACTTAAGCGCGCCCTCTCTAAATGGAAGCCTTAACCATGCCATGACGTTCAAAGAATAGCTAAATTGTATAATTCGCAGAAAGTACAGGTTACGCTTGACAGTTCATTAATGCGAGTAGTATCCAACACCAAAATGCTATCCTTAATCATTTATCGGGCACGAGTAAAACTTCGATTTTATTTTGTACAAAATTGGCTTGTAATATTATTATTATTGTAGATCATTAACTGATTGAGTTTTTAAAAATAAGGTTGGGTATATTTTATTATGACTCAATTAAGGATTTTTACTCTCCGGACAAAGTTAATTATCTAAATTTAAATTATATAAGTATTTCGAAACCCGGACGACTGAAGAGTGAAGAGGAAATAGTCCCACAGGCCGGACTGACAAGTAGTTATGGTCAAAAAGATGTGTACAAGCTCGACTTTTTGGCTTGACATGACGCTAGCACATTGATACTTATATTTGATTATTTGTTCATAATATATCGATATTTTGGACAATTTGCAAAATACAACACTTACCATCCAGACAACGCGGAAAACGCTACGTTGCCCGGTACCAAGCTAAGATAAAAGTATTGCAACGATCAACGTACGTAAAATTGTCGTCTTGGCCTTGCGTTGCGTATTAGAAAAGTAATGAAATCCGAAATAAAAACCGGCCAAGAGCATGTCGGACCATGCTCAGTGTAGGGCTCAGTAGTTATTCAAAAACGGCTGAGCTGATTATGTTCGAAATCGTTTTATTTTAAAGTACTATAATATTAGCCCACTATTCATGAAATTTTTCATATTTTTTGGACCTGTGAATCAAAAATTAGAGGGGGCGGGGACACATTTTTTTTTTCTTCTGGAGCGATTATCTCCGAAAATATTGACTTTAGAAAAACCTTTCTTTCAAAGTTCTTGTATTCTAGTATTAACGGCCACTGAGCTATGCTGCGGACAGACGGACATGGCGAAACTATATGGGTTCCGTTTTTGCCATTTTGGCTACGGAGCCCTAAAAATTGATAACTAAAACGATCAGAACTATGTGTAATTATTGTTTTTGAAAATACTTCACAATGTTTTATCATTTTTATACTGTTGCTACATCGTCGGGAGTCATTTAAATATGATTATTCTTTAAATTCGATAAAATAACGTGTAATAAATAATCTAACAGAAGCACATCCAGTAATACTTTGAAACATAGCAATAGCCGCTCCATTTGAAAGTCTACGTACAATTATAATCTGTGACGTGTAAAATCATCCCTTGATTGTGACCGCTACTGGACATTCAATATCCATGCAAATGCATCAGTCAGGTGCCGTGTTATGGCTGTTTTACATACATACACTCATAAGTCATAATTAATAAAGATGGGGTAAGGGTGACATGTTTCATAAAAAAAGTATCGAATGCTCGTGCTTAAATAAAAACGTTACAGATATACAGTATGTATACAGTTATATCAGTGGTACATGTATATCACCATCATAACAAAAAACATCGGATAGAACTAAATGACCTTAGGCATGGGGACGTGAATTTATTTTCAAGTCATTTGTGATTGCGATATATTTTTCGCCTACCCATCTAAGTCACTAATAAACTCGCACATAAGTACCGTATTATACAACTTGTAACACGAGCTTCTAAAAACCTTGAACGGGGTGATGTATTAGGTTATACTGAACAACTTTTACTTTGGAGCTAACCCAGTAATAACCTGTATACGTCATACAGAGTAGCTTTTGATATGGGTCCCAAAATCGCGAAAAGAAAACCTTTTCATACATACTGGTTACGTGATCTGTACATTTAGTACCTACGGAAAGTGATTTTTTTTGTGAAAGTATGACTTAATATAATTATTTAGTTTGTGTGCGGTCATTAATGACTCAGGAAACCTCCTGTACTCCTGTATATGTGTATGATCATTGATCACCGTATATATATGATGGCGACGATACATATGTTTCAACCGGTTCAATCGATTTATATATCCGGATCCATTGTGCGCTTATTAAAAAAATGGAAGAGTTCACATCACAACTCACCTTTATAGACCCTAAAACGAAATTGAAATCTCATTAAACGCTTCCCACACGCGATGACTAAGTAGAAAGTTATTAAAATGCCGCCACGTGTCATAAAATTAGCCTTTTGTGATTTACAAAACTGTGTGAACGCACCTTAGATTATCTGAGCACTTTGGGTAAAGGCAATTTCACACTGTTTTCGAAAGCGGAATACATATAATACGTCATGTATATTTGGATATCGTCTAAGATATCGTCTTTGCCCTGAAAACCCCTGAAAACTTTAGCTAGCGGCATATGCTGAGATTGCTGAGTGGCATTCATTTTGCTGTTGTTTTAGGTTAAGATGTATTTTGATTTAAGTTTATCTTTTACACCAAATATATAAATTGTATTCTATTCTATACCTAATATGTTTAGTAGGTAATGTCTTAGTTACGTATACAAATATTATATACATAATTGTAATAATTAAATATTATTAAACATGTCAAGTAAATAAGTCCTACCCATTTTAAATAATATAAATATTTCATTATGTACCTATATTCTGGCTTTTGAATTATTATTTTTGTATTCGGGGTAATTAATATCTGTTAAATAATGATTAAATATATATTTGCTTATAATCCTTACTCAAACAACAGTGCCTAAGAAAAATATCTTAATAGTAATAGCTTGTCTATACCTACATACTTTAATTAACATAAAATATAAAAGGACTCCAATTTACAACGAACAATATTACGAAATATATTCCAAAGTAGGAAATATATTTCGACAGCAAATGCAAAATTTCAAAAATCTCTTTCCGTGAGAGGCCCTTACTCCCTCGGTCTCCGCGGGGAGTCCCTATTCTCTGTACTACCCCGGGTATTGTGAAACTTGGTTCATATTTACAATATCATATCACATATTTTGTGGGGTCGGAGAATGCTCTTTTTAGACGGATATTAAAATTTAAGAGATTATTGGCTTAATTTAATCACTTGAAAGTGAGGTTATTATGATCTTTGGTTGTATATACATATAATAATAATTACATTGAGAATTCTTAATTTTAAGAAGTGACACTACAACTTCAAAGTATCTCTCATAGTCATCGTAGTCAAATGTTAGCCTCCATAGCCTAGTTGGTAGTGACCCTGCCTACGAAGCTGGAGGTTCCGGGTTCGAATCCCGGCGAAGGCATTATTTGTGTATTTATTTATCACAAATATTTGTTCCTTGGTCATGGCTGTCTCTGTCTATGTATTTAAGTATCTATTATATATATCGACGCTTAGTACCCACATCACAAGCCTTAATTGAGCTTACCGTGGGACTAGGACGATTTGTGTAAGATGTCCCCAGATAGTTATTTGGTAATAAGATTTGCGTAGATAAGGTTTGCGTTATTGTTTACTCTATACGTAAAGCAGACTATCACGTTCACACGGATGTATTGAAACGAGCGTAATGGACTGCTTTACTTACCCAGTAAACATCAATGACCTGACCACGACACTGGTCTAAAGCTATCGGCGGAGCCCGAATACATAAGTTCTAAGTTATGGATTCGCGCGAGACCGATAGCAGAACTCCCTCTCACACGTAGGTTTTCCGCCCTGCCGGTCGCCTTAGACCAGTGTCGTTGCCAGGGCATAACGCAAAACTTACTTGCTAACTCATGGTACAGCTACAGATTTCCTGTCATGGACTATCCTTTGGTAAGTATAATATCTTGCTGTGTAGGTACTGTAACAGCGTTCCTCCATTGCTAAATAATTTGAGAATAATCAATTGTTACACTTTGGAGTATTGACAATGTTGCTTCCATTTTAAATAAACATCCCTTTGAAATAAAAATGGGTAAAAAACAAAGGATTTATAAAAATGTTAAAACACTATATTTTCAAAGGTAATTTTAAAGGAATGCTGTATTACAACATAGCAAATTTCTGCAAAGGGGCTCTACTTGTTGGATAATTATAATAATCGCAAGCTAGCCAAAAGACTGGGATTTACAGGCCCGTCATGAAAGTGACGTACACGTAGTCAAAAATTTAATGTCGGACATCAGAAAATGAATACATACTCAGAAATTCCGAGATTACATTGATGGTCAGGTAGCCTAATGTTAAGGACAATAAAGTACATTTACAAATTCCTTTTTACCTCCACCGGAATGAGAACTGATAAAATTGCTTTATCTCTGTATAATTTTTTTCAACAAACCCTTTTCTCATAGATTAAATAATATAAAACCAGTACCCAAATACAAAAAAAAAAAAACATAATCAAACTACTAATGACGGTATTTAAGGTCATTTCCGAACCAACGCTTTGCTTTTCTACCAAAACACGTGCCATACGCGTGTCTAAAACTACGCCATTTTGAAAATATGAACCATTTTACTTAGACCGTTCAATTCTTCAGCACTCTTAACTGCTAAAGACACAGATGAAATGGGTATCAAAGGGGTGATTATTCCAATCGTTTGAATCTGGAATTTTATTCCCAACGTTTTAGTGCTACGACGTAAGCAAAAATAAAATTTAAGTCTAAAGGACTAAGAACTTTAAGGGTGCAAGTATAAATTTCTTAGTGGTTTAAACGTTTGAAAGAAAAGTGATTGGTCTGGCAACGAATAATATAGTGGGATGATTTCTGTGTAATCTGTCTTACATTGTGTTTTTGGGCACGTGCTTATTGTTGGGCATTGGGTGTTGATTACTTAAACCACTAATTAAAGAGTAATTTGCTGAATAAGTTATGGTTGGTGACGCCTCGATGTAGAATGTAAGTACAGTGAGTAAAAATAAACATCAGATTGTCATTATGAATAGAGTGTCATTATTATTTCAGTACGCAGGTAAAAATGTGTTAGATAGGTACCTACATAATCAACGGCAATGAAAATGATTAGGCATTGATATTCTTTTGTTCGTTCGAAAATGATATATCTTTTCTTTCATATTCATTCAAAAGTGTAAAAGATAATCTAAATAATAAATAATATTTTTAAAACCTTAAAATCATAATCAATGCAACGAAACCAGACGTGCTAAAAAATAAAACGACAGGTCGGGCAATGTCATTACCGATTTTACTTGACACATTCTTACTCTATAATCCACGCTTTATTCCCAACATGTTAAAGACCTAAAAGAAGGACAAGAGTTCTTTATAAATTGGTGGCATGTATTAATGGTGCAGGGTGGAGCGAGACGAAATTTAATCTACTTGCAAAAAGTATTGAATGGAAAGGGACAAAAAGCAACATGATAAATGAATCAGGTTAGTGCTTGGTGTCTGTAGCAAATCTGTGAACATAGGACGTCTGCTTGTTTAACTGAGTCACACGTTTTATAATATCGTAAAGTAATCAAGTTCATAACTTTTTACTGTCGTGTTAAGTGATATTAAAGCAACAATTGTATGTAAATAAAACGTCAAACATTAAGATAAATAATTTAAAATAAGGATTATCTTAGTAAAATTAAATGTTACGATTGAACTTAATGCATGTGAATAAAATGTAAATTAGGTACTTAAATAATATAGCAAACGTGCCTCGAATTTATTTAAATTACAATTACTTACTATACCTACAATTATGAAAAAACTTACCTAATGAGTGTTTATTGCTGTTGAGGACTGAGGACTATCAAATCGGTTTACAGTAATGCCAAATCTTCATCAAAGTGCAACAAAAATTGCAATTTTTTTCCCCTCACTAGCTCGTAAAGCGCTCGTTTGTCGTTTAATACGAGCGGGTAAAAACACTTTTTACACACTTGTGAATAAAGTAATTTGACATTGCTCTAATTCCTATAGCCCCCTGCTGCCTAGTATAAGTGGATCTGTATGACCGTAGTAAACATGCGCAATCGGAGCTCACATGTTAAATTGGTCATTCTCATGGGTGACTTTGTAAGCCATTGGCTATATTTAAGTTCCAGAAGTAACTCTATTCTACGATACGTTTCGACATTGAGTTTTAAATGGTTTATTTAAGTTAATTTACATTTGGATGAGATTTGTAATCATATTTCCTCGCGATAGTGAGGGGAAAAAAGTTGTATTACACTTGGCGGCAAAGTTTGTTTAACTCTCGTGCCTTGAGACCTTCGCAATGCTCAAGATTCCAGTTTTTGAACCACTCGCTACGCTCGTGGCTCAATTTTGGAATCTTTCGCTAGCTCAGGTCTCAATATTGGCACGACAGTTAAACAACAACTTTGCCCCCTTGTATAATAAATAACTATTAATACGGTCTAAAAGTACCTATAGGAATGATTATAAACATCGTACCTACTTCAGACTTGTGTACGTTCTGAAATATACCCATATTATGTTGTGACGCGACTTTACTAAACCTTCTAACCCGTTCCCACCTCTAAAGGGTGGTCACCCTTACATCCGTTTCGAAAAATGATAAATGAGCTCAAATGTCAATTCTTAACTATGACACCACGATCCTTCAAGCGGAAAACGATAAGATGTTACTTCAGACTTTGTTTAGGTTCGTTAGTTTTCACCATAGGTATATCGCTGCCCAATTTTATATGCTATAATATAAAGCAACTTTAAATTTGATCATTGTCACGTTGACAATGTTTTTATTAAGCGAATGTGTTCGTATTAACATCATCATCATCATCATCACCATATCAGCCGAAAGACGTCCACTGCTGAACATAGGCCTCCCCCAAAGATTGCCACAATGACCGGTCCTGCGCCACCCGCATCCAGCGGACTTCTGCGACCTTCACCAGGTCATCGGTCCACCTTGTGGGGGGCCTACCCACGCTACGTCTTCCGGTACGTGGCCGCCACTCAAGAACCTTCCCGTCCCAACGGCCATCGGTTCTACGCGCAATGTGCCCCGCCCACTGCCACTTCAGTTTAGCGATTCGGAGAGCTATTTCGGTTACTTTGGTTCTGCTGCGGATGGTCTCATTTTTAATCCGATCACGCAGAGAGACTCCCAGCATAGCCCTCTCCATTGCCCTTTGGGTGACTTTGAGCCTTCTTATGAGGCCCATTGTAAGCGGCCACGTTTCAGTACCGTATGTCATCACTGGCAACACACACTGATTAAAGACTCTCGTCTTCAAACACTGCGGAATATTGGACGAAAATAAGTGTCGTAGCTTCCCAAACGCTGCCCAACCGAGTCGGATTCGACGATTGACCTCTTTCTCGAAGTTGAACCTACCTAACTGGATAGTTTGTCCTAGGTTATATACTTATTCGTCTACAACTTTGAGTGTAAAGTCTCCGATTATTACGGTAGTTGGTGCTACATGGGAATTTGACATGATTTTCGTCTTATCCATGTTCATTCTAAGACCAACTCGCTCGGAGGCTTTACTGAGGTCAACGAGCATAGTATTCAAGTCCTCCAAGGTCTCAGCCAAGACTACTATATCGTCAGCGAATCGAAGGTGAGTGAGGTACTCGCCGTTTATGTTGATACCCAGCCTTCTCTAGTCCAGAGTCTTAAAGACATCCTCTAGTGCAGCGGTAAACAGCTTAGGGGAGATAACATCTCCTTGCCTAACTCCCCGCTGCAGCAGAATAGGCTTCGAGCTCTGGTCTTGGAGTCGGACTGACATTGTGGCGCTCTCGTACAAACACTTCAACACCTCGATATAGCGGTAGTCGACTTGGCACCGTTGGAGAGACTGTAGTACTGCCCATGTTTCGATCGAATCGAAGGCTTTCTCGTAGTCCACAAACGCTAAACAGAGGGGCAGGTTATATTCTTCGGTCTTCTGTATAACCTGGCGAAGCGTATGGATGTGGTCTACGGTACTAAAGCCTCTTCGGAAACCGGCTTGTTCGGGAGGCTGGAAGTCATCAAGCCTGCGTCAAGACGATTCGTAATGACTCTTGAAAACAGCTTATAGACATGGCTCAGAAGTGAGATGGGTCGGTAGTTCTTCAATAAAGCGTTGTCACCTTTTTTGAAGAACAGTACCACCACACCTCTGTTCCATGCCTTTGGCGTTCTCCCTTCCAGTAAGACGGAATTGAACAACTTCTGAAGGGCCGTAAGGATCGGTTTACCACCCGCCTTCAGAAGCTCAGCTGTAATTCCGTCCTCCCCAGGCGCCGTGTTATTTTTGAGCTGTTCAAGAGCCGTTCTAATCTCGCACAGGCTGATGTCCGGGATGCCTTCTGTATAGTGTTGGGTCAGTCTAGCTCTGAGGTCTTCCGCTAGATCAACTTTGGGTCTGCTAGTTGACATGTACAGCTGTCCATAAAAGCCCTCTATCTCACTCAGCAGCTCAGATCTGGATTTGACGATTCTACCATTCTCAGTCTTTAATTTGGCGATCTGGCTTTGCCCAACAGACAGATCCCTTGCAAAAACTTTAGAGCCCTTGTTCCGCTCGATGGCTTCTTCTATACACTTGGTACGGAATTGGCGCATATCGCGTTTGAGGGACTTAGAGATCTGTCTGTTGAGCTGCCGGTATAAAGTCGCATCAACTGAGGATTGTAGAACCAGTTCACTCCTTTTTTCCATTAGTTTCTGAGTGGAGTCTGAGAGCTTTCTGGTCTTATTTGTCCGTTGGGCCTTAAAAAACTTAGACCCAGCGCTATGGACAGCTTCCACAAACCCGTCGTTGAATACGTCCACATCATCGCCTAGGCAATCGAAACGGTTTTGGAGTTCCAGCTGAAAGCTCTCGGGGTTTTGGAGATGGAGTGCAGGACGGAGCGTAGACTTCATCAGTCGCGAGCGTTCTAGCTTAGGACATATATTCAACGTGCATCTTACCAGGCGGTGATCGCTTCCGGTTTTAACCGTACTGATCACAGAAACATCGTTGAATATATGTCTCTTCGTCGACATGATGAAGTCGATCTCGTTTTTAGTTGCACCGTCGGGACTCATCCAAGTCCATTTTCTGTGCTCGCGTTTCTTAAAGAAGGCGTTCATCATGTAGAGTCCCTCCTTCTCCAAGAAACCAGCCAGCAGATGGCCCCGGTGGTTCCGACGTCCAACCCCAAATTGCCCCACCCTCAGCTCGTCACCATCTCTCTTGCCCAGTTTCGCGTTGAAGTCCCCCATAACAACGGTGAAGTAGGTTCTGGAGATATGCATGGTTTTTGATATATATACATAGCCTCCACCTCGTCGTCGGAGTGTGTCGAAGTCGGCGCGTACACCTGTATGACCTTCAGCGAGTATCTCTCAGATACTCTGAGTATAAGGTACGCCACCCTAGCCGACACACTCTCGATCTTCAACACGTTGTTCACGAGGGACTTGTGGACGATGAACCCGACACCTCCCTGGGACTGTTGGTCGCCCTCCCGGAAATAGAGCAAGTTGCCGGACTTTAGGATTATCGTGTCCTCGCCCTCTCTTCAGACTTCTGATAATCCCACAATGTCCCAACGCAGCTTGCTCAATCCTTCCTCCAGTTCCACTAACTTTTCGTCGGTCCGCAGTGTACGTGTGTTGTACGTTCCCAGGGCCAGAGGTCGTCGGTGGTGGTAGCCGGATCTTTGCCGGAGATTCTTAGCACCCCTGACCCCGCTAGCACCCTGGCCGCTACCATAACCAGGGCACCGGGGGTCGCCGGAACCTCGGGGCCGCGGCCTTGTTTGTATGATAATGGGGGGTAATTGCCATAATCGCCACGCTTGGCATGCGGGTTGGCGATCGCAGTGTCTCCACCGCACTTTAGGGATGCTGCTGCCCATCCCCCGGTGGTCTTGGTCGTAGTTTTCAGACATACCCGGGTCAGTAACACTTCAGTCCCTTAGTCGACTCCTACGACACCCACGGGAAGAGTTGGGGTGGGGACAAATGTACTCTTACTACCGTTACCACACGGCTTATTAACATAGAACACTGTAATATTGATTCAGCGACATGGGTACGGATTTTAAGAAGAAAATAAATAAATAAACAAGTATCTGTAAACGCCTGGGCCTTTACTATTAAGTTTATAATTGGAATGTGAAATGTACTAAAATATTTTTATTAGGACTTTCCTGTGTCCAGTAAATAATCTTAATGGAAACAAAATAAGCCATACCGCTCATAAGCTTCAGATTTTAATCAAAACCAACCAACTGTATGTATTATATTATAAGAGAATAAAAGAGGTATTAAGATTAAAATATTAAAAAAAAAATTACTACTATAATATTATTACTCCAGGCTGGAGTCTCCAGCTGTTTGAGGTTATATCAAAAATAAACGCAACATTTACTGGTAGGTACATGACAGTTCTTGGTACATCTCAGTTAAGTAACATTACTTACACCTCTTTTAGAGCGATGAGAAATATTTGCCACACCACAGTTTCTTCCTTTGGCGGATTATAAGGGTGTCACAGAAATGCTTATTAGGATAGTATTAGTATTACTCGTACTTATGCGGTGCTTCGAAATATTAGGGGTGTTATTAATTCTCTCGCGTCAACTTGAAAGGGAATGTCATATCATAAGACTATGGGGTGATTAAGTGGTAGATTATTACACTTAGTATCTTTTTATTATTGAATAGCAGACACAAAATTAGTTATAACATTATTAGTTAGTTATTTTGATACCTATTTGAGCAATGTCAAAATGATAAATAAATTAAAATGTAGTTACCTGGTTACCTACGTCATAGTTGCTCACCTGCGCCTTCATGATTTAAGTGAGGAAAGTTATGTGAAGTTCTTCTTCTGTCTTTAATTTTGAACAGGTCTTCATGGATAAATTTCTTTATCGTCATTTATTTATATATTTTGGGAACCTTGGAAACTGCTCGAACGACTTTGATGAAGATTTGTACATATAGAGGTTTATATGTGAATGTAAAAAAAACTCTTGAGGAAAACACATTTTCGGCAAGATAAATAAAATAATGTAATGTAATAATCTTTGCACTTGGTGGACTATACTTCAACTGGCAGTAGCGCCCATGCGACTGAGCGATAAAAAACTACTTATGTAGGTACATTGTAACAACCGATTCTGATGAATTTAAATAAAATACACAAGTAAGTATATAAAATATAAATAAACATATTCCTACGTATTCAAACCCTTACCTTACCACAAATTCACCACCATAGACAATATTATGAGTACTTTAATTTATGTCCTTTACTACGGTTTTTGGTATATAGTATTTCGAGCACGAGTAGAAATAGTTACCTACCTTACCTTATAATAACGTTTGAATATATTTTGTTACTTTCGTATTTAGTACCTACATATTTATCTAGGTTACGAAAACTGGTTAAAAATTAATATTAAACCAATTATTTGACAAAATACGGAGGCGTGTACTCATCCATCATAAGTCTATTACACCGCTCGGGACGTCGGTTCGATCTGGGCACGTGACCATTGTTTGTCGAACCCAAATTATGGGTTTAGTACAGTTGGGTGGGTTAAAGCAAACCGAAAATTAGGAATAGTTTAGTGGAAGCTTAGGAAAATGCTTAGGTATTTTTTTCATTAAATCTCGAAAATACGTATTTATATTTATTTTATTCGACCGTCAAAAATCTCCTGGAATTAAATTGGAATGCACACAATATTATTACACAGTTTTGAAAACATAAACTATGATAGAAACGAATGGAACAACTCACCCAGAGTCACACCCGCTTCAGAAGTGGTCACAACGCTTTCAACAATGCTGCGATTAATGGTGACATTTTGCACCAAGAACGACCCGGAACCGGGATCAGCGGCCCTACCGCGAAAAACTAAATTCATACATTTCGAGGATTTGTCTCTCTTTCTCTAATGACCCTTTCGTTTGAGTGACAGAGAAAAATGCTCGAAATTTACGAATTTCGTTTTTCGCGGTAGTAGGCCTGACTCCTCTCCCGCGACCGACGCCCTACCGCCACAAAAAATAATACAAACAACCCATGGTCTCGCGAGTTCGAAAAGCAGTAGATTTCTTCTTTATTTCCTAACATTGTTAATTGTGTTCCGCAGTTCCAAGGAAAGTACACAGCTCACGTTAAGAACACTGCGAACTTTTCATAAGCCGGTCTCCTATCGCCGTTCCCGCCTCCCGGCCAGTAATCCGCTAACACCGCCTAACACCACAAAGGGCTCCACGCGCCGAGTGTCGAATATTCGTATTAACGAGTGGATTGGGCGTGCTTATTAATTTATGCGATATTGCGTCTTAAATCACCCATACTTGTAATATACTAACTTATGTGTAATTATTACATACATATTTTGATGTATGTGTTTTTGGTGAAGATTTCCTGGCGCCTATACCACAAAATTTTACAAGCGTACAATTCTACAAAATTGTCAACTTTTTGTATGGGTATTTATACAATTTTGTAGAATTGTACGCTTGCAAAGTTTTGTGGTATAGACCACTACTACAGTAGTATAAGTAGATTGGTTTGGGAAATTATTTATTTCAATTAATTAACTCTTGAGAACTAATCCAAATTCTTTGAAGTGTCTGTATTTTGTATAGGTACTGGAAGTATCCTACAACAGAAACAGTAAATTTAACACTAGACTTTTATTTTTCAATACCTACGAACTTAATCATATATTAATCGTAGGTACGTAATGATAATAAATCAGGTCTTCTGAAACTTCCAAAAACTTTCTAGAGGACCTTACTTTTTGGCTTGTATAATAATATTGGTAAATATTTCAATAATTTTATATTACATTGTCCAAATATTCTAAAAAAATAATTTCTAATGATTTCAATAAACATCAAACAAATGTAAGTATTATTTTCAAGACTAGGAACTACCTCCAGTTAAATTTATTGATCCTCTTATGTTTTGAAAAAAACCAGTATAATAATTGTTATTCTAGGTACCTAATTAATTTACTAACATTGAATAATGTGTGTGAAATATAATTATTATTAAATTAGGTATGTCCAAGCATAATGACGTCACAATAAAATATTGATTCCCATTCAACATGTGTTTCTAGCAAACATCCAAATATTTAATATTCCCAATTAGGTATCTGGGGTATTGTAAAACAAAAGCAAAAATATGATTTAAAAAGATATAAATAATAAGACATCGATATTACGATTATTATCAGTTATCAATATCAAAAAAATACAGCATACTTACTACTAAACATTATGGTTACCTACTTACATATATTTCTGCACCAAAAACTTAAGGCTTCACAGTAATACATAAATTTGAACAACACTTTTTTTTCTACATGTTAATGTTACGTATTTCACTTATTACGAGTATTTCACACCACGATAGTTACATTTTACTTACATATCGTCGGTTGACAACCTAAAGTCACTAAATAACAAATACCTACTTGAAATAAAACTCGAATCTCAGTTCCCTTTAGTACCGTTTGGTAGCCACATTTGGGAGCAGGCTGCCAAATGAGAAGTATGGTTTCCCGCCTGGTAGCCAACTATGAAATGGGAATAACTTTCGGTAATGATAAGTCCCGATTGAAAGCCAGTTACCTATTGCCAGCCAGCCATCTATTGGGATTTTATTCCCATTTCGAAGTTGGTTACGAAACTTTGGCTACCAAATGGTACTAAAGGCACAGTTCTGAATTAATATTGACATTATGTCGTTGCTAAGAGTTAAAGTGAAAGTTTTCGTAGTGAGTTTTGGTTGTCAGCCAACGATATTGCAAAGATTACACTGACACGTTATTCTTCCTCGATGATCTCCCAGAGGTATCTATTGTTGGTGAACTGGACTGTGGCACTGTCTCCCAGTACCATATTATCTTCAGGCATTGACTCTTGGAGCCTAAAATTGTTTTCAGCGCATGTAAGAGTTTTATGATTTATTGTAAAACCCTATCTATCTGATTTAGTGAAACGGTTTTTTCCAACGGAATACCTGCTAAAATATGTTTGATATAGGTACTTTATTAGCTACCTATATCAAAGGTAAGCTATATTTTGCCTTAAGGTTAACTGGTACAGGTAAATTCACTAAAGCTGGCACGAATGGAATGAATGAAATGAATGATATCTAAGATCATTGTGTGTATGCGGTCGTCCTATACCAACTTATATCTATTGTCATTAAGACATCCACACATAGATAATTCCTGTCACTTTCTCGATCCATTCGTGCCAGTTTTCGTGAATTTACCTGTAGATAATTCCCTGTAGCATTAAATCCTCCTTTTGTCGACAAGAATTACTTTTGTGCAATAAAGACTAAATAACTAAATAAATCAGCCTAATTTAGTACAATCCAGTAGGCACCTACAGTTATTCTATGTTTAGAAGTCCATTTAGGACAAGGAAGGAATTAAACACAATTTTATAACTTTTGATTTTTTACAAAACTTGGAATACATTTCTTTGTTAGTACAATGAGGCGGCACAACCGTAGACAACGCGTGGTAGAAAGAAATTTTAAATTAAAAGCGTTTATTTACTGACCAAAGTATGTACCTAACTACTCTTTACTTACTTGAAATCCTTGTCCAGCAATGAGGTAATAGACAGAATAGCAGAGTCAGTAATGTTGTAAATGTCGCCAGCATCTCCCCGCTCTGGTTGACTACGGGATGTTGCAATGGTCTAAAAGAATAATATAAGGTCTTAAATAAACATTTAAATTACATTGGTGGATGATGATGCATTTTTTGATGTTATACGAAAGTGAGTGCACTTGAAATAAGTATTGGTGAGAATGGTGAGCGCAAGGTTCAGTCATCATTACGACTTTGCAGAAGTTAATTTCTCGTAAAACTGAAGTACTTAGGTACATTTTACTTGGATATGGGTAACTAACCTACTTACCAAATTATGTGAGGTCCAACGTCTTACAGACGACGTACAATAATAGCAGAAAAGGCTCTTGTTAATGGTCTTAGAAATACCTACTGTATTAGGAAATCAATTAGGATAATAACCGCCTTCGCTTGATATAAAGCCGCTGCCTTTGATTCCCACTACTATTACGCAGGTAGGTACTTACTTGCGTCCCTTGGATGCTAAAACGGCATTTTTCCAAATGGCGTCTAAACTTACGTCTATAATAGCCATATGCAGCATAGGTACTTCCAAATTTAAAGGTCTGATCAATTCTGGATTGTTTATCTCTTGAGGACTGAAATCCATCGAACGACTTACCTAAAAATAAAGATTACTGAATGATTTTGATGAACAGAAAATTGAGCCTTTAAATACTGCAATTTTCGGTACATTAGGATGAATATGCAATATCATAATTATTATTTATTTTAGTAAAATTTTCAGCTCCATTAACTTACAAGTGACTTTCTATGAACTGATTCGACTAACTAATCCAACCCAATATTTTCAGAATCTATTTATAAAGGTTTACGTTAATCGGTTGAAAAAAGTAAACTAAAAGAAGATCTTCTGGATAGACACAGACAGAAGGGCGTACAAAAAAACTTTTTAAACTTATATGACCTTGGCTTTGCTTCGGTCAACTAGGTATACAGTTACTTGTAAAGTGTTAGTATTTACTAGTCTACGCCTCTTCATTTCATTCAGCTTCTCATCGGCGTCTGTATTTGACCGTTCATGTTCACTGCCGTGTTTTTTGTATCTATTCAGTAACAACATTGTACAAAACAACGCCAAAATTTCGACGATAAATACAGTAGCATTGAAATCATTAGATTCTTCAACCTCGGAGGATTTCAAATGATCCCTTAATGTTTTCTGCAAAACAAATACGTCAATATTAAGTACCTACCACTATGGGACAAATATTATCAAAGCATGGACTGCACTTATGAACGACGAATGTACCTTTACAAAACAAAAACATTTACAAAACATTGTATGCAAGGTGTCCATGAAGCCATTGCCCAAAAGATGGTCGAAGGCCATGAGACTGCCACACAAGATGCTCACGAATACAATGCTTAAAGCCTGCTTCCACATTTTGTACCCAAGCTCCTGGACAGGATTTCAATATGTTCACATATTACACATTAATTTTTCTTCACAACTGAAAATTTTCATATAACCAACAGACTGTCACTTGACAGACTTTTATAAGTCATTTGTTTACAAAGAGTCTATCTGCCATAAAGTCAGTATCATATATTCAAAGACATTATTTTAGTTTAGTTCTAGTATAATGCAAGTATAATCTCTTTGTATCAATTATATTTAATCGAGTTATTAAGTTTGCTTTATCTGTGCTCTCTGCATTCTATTAACCATCTATTAACTGATTTAGGATAATTTGCCGCTTTATTAATGCGAATGTGTGGGTTGGGCAAGTATGAATACTTATAATAATTTCATGTAAGTACAGTCTCACTAACATAACATAAAGTAACTGAAGCGCCACCGCTAAAAATAAAAATCGTAAATTTTGAACATCTGTCCCTAGAACTTTTCTTACGCTATAATTAAAGTCACAAAAACATGCTCGACGTTCATATTTTTCGATGATAAGCCCTCTTGCCTGTCTACTTAGTACGGTCAAACCGTACATCATTTTACCCTAAACTCGCAAATCAAGTAGTATCGCTGCATTTTTGGTATGTTGTTTAGACACCATAGGACAGTATGAAACCACATTTTGCAAGCAAAAAAAGTTGTGCTAGCTGCGTATTACGTGAAAAACTGCGAAATTTACGGTCATTTTTTAGTTTCTGATTTTTATTAAAAAACTCCTACGTTTTTTGATATCACGTGTTATCTAACATTTAAAGATTAATAAATTTCCAACAAGTTGAGCTAACATGCTATACCCTAGGTCGTATAGTTTCAGAGATTCGAGACTTGAAAAAGTACTCTTTTTTGTAAACTAGATAAAATTGTGTGTTTTGCTATCGTTTTCAGCTTAATATCGCCTCACCTAATTATTCTACGAAAAACACGCAATAATGACCTTATAACACACCTAATATTCTTTAATTTAAGGGTAAAATCAGGTCAGTAAACTTTGTAATTGAAAATAAAAACGCGAAATTCAAAATGCAGGAGGCAAGTTTTTCATACAAATCGCAAGTTGTGTTGCAAAGCTGCAATTTTGGTATATATTATAGGGATATACGAAAATGCATATTACATGAAAAACAAAAAAATAATTTCGGCAAAGGACGTAAAAAACGGGCAAAAAATTCGGACTTTTTTTAGTTTTGAACGTTTAACTAAAAAACTATTATCTTTTTGATACTAATTGCTATAATACTTATTTGGAATGTCGTATCTCAATATATATAAGTTACGGTGGTGCATACTTAGCTCAAATCGTTTCAAAGGACCATGCGTCAAAATTGCCCCAAGACCAACAAACATGAGAGTTAGATCATTAAATAGGTCTTTAACTTTACTTCATTTCATAATATGGGCACGAAATCGAATTCCATTGCAGAACTGAGATATTCATATATTTGTCAGCCTGAATACGGGCTAATTCAGTAGAAAACCTCTGTAGATTTAGCCACTAGTTTATTTTGGTAGCTGCAGCTACCAGTGATCACCCTTATTTTGTATGTAAAAAAAGGCTAATGTCAAAAGAAAAAAGAAACTAAGCGAGTGAGGTGGTTAACATACAATCACGTGTGCACAATCTTTTTTTTACACACTTCGATATCCTAATGATTAACGACCAGTATCTCTGATCTATGAGATATTCATATTTTTGTCAGTGTGAATACAATCTTCACACTGACAAATATGAATATCTCAGTTCTGCAATGGAATTCATCTTGGTGCCCATAGAATGAAATGAAGTAGATTTAAAGACCTATTCAACAATGTAACTTTTAGCTGTGTTGACTTTGGGGCAAAGTTCCATACAAAGTTGGGCATGGTCCTTTAATATTCTTTCTAAGTTTTGTAGCAATTTGTGTCAAAAAGATAATAGTTTTTTAATTAAACGTCAAAAACTAAAAGCCGACCAAAATTTTTTCAGTTTTTTACGTCCTAAGCCGAAATATTTTTTTTTGTTTTTCTTGTAATATGCATTTTCGTATATCCCTATAGGGTCTAGTTAGTTAGTTAGTTTTACTGGGCTTTTTCCGCAACTCGACGACCATTGTGCCTTTTTTGCGTGATAGCGAGGTAGCCCTATTCCAACCATCCAAGCTCCTCCACGAAACTCAGTGTATGTTTCAGGTTGCTAAATGCCTCCTTTAGTGTCTGTGGAGTCCCCAAGTGCCTACTCTTGTATACCTCTACCTGTTTACAATCTAGAAGAATTTGTTTTACTGTTTCCTCCTCTTCCATGCAGGCCCTGCACATAGGACTATCTGTTTTGCCCATATCGTGCAGGTGTTTGTTTAAAGTGTTGTGTCCCGTGATCAATCCTACTATTTTCCTCGGTTTGTGCCTGGGTGTTCGTAGTAGGGTTTTCGTGATTTTACAGTTTAACTCAGGTAGTACTTCTTTGGTTTGTCTGCAGGCGACCAGGTCGTTCCAACATTTATTGTGGAGATGTCGATGATATAGACCCAGTTGGTTTCGTATGTATGATAATGGTAGTGGTATGATGGGTTCCGGTCCGTACGTCGGTGTCTCTGACCCTTTTCTCGCCAGTTCATCCGCCGCATCATTTCCTCTTGAGCCACGTGTCCTTTTATCCATTGTATAGTCACTTTGTTCCCTTCCTTGCTTTCCTCCATGAGGCAGCTGTGACATTCTAATATAAGTTCTGAGGTGAATTTGTTACTTTGTAGCGCTTGCAGCATTGATTTACTGTCTGACAGTATTAGCATATTTTCATTTTTGGTTTTTCGTCTCCTCAGTGCCTTGCAGGCTTCTATTATTCCCACACATTTCGTCTGGAAAACTGTGCTATGTTCTCCTAGAGGTTTCGAAATGTGCATGTTAAGGTCTTCTGAGAAGACTCCACATCCGGTACCTTCATTTGTTTTTGAGCCATCTGTAAATATTCTAAGGTGTGTTTGATTTAGTCCTTCCTTCTGATCCTCTGTTAGCGATATGGCATAATCTTTCCAGAAGATCATCGTCTTTGGTATTTTGTCAATAGGTGCTTCTAGTATTGGCATGTTAGAGATCATCTTGTCATAGATCTTTTTGTGTGCCGAGCTGAGATTTGACCACAAATTTTGGTTTTTAAGCCAAAGCGCTGTTGCGGCCGCTTCTTTCTGTATGTGCATGTGTAGCGGTAGCAATCCTAGCATTATTTCCAGTGCTGCAGTCGGAGTGGTTCTCATGCAGCCTGTGGTTGCCACACATGCTAGTCTTTGTATCTTACTTAGTTTATTTATTGTAGTGGTTTGTTGTGTGCGAGGCCACCACACAACCGAGCCATAGCTGATCATCGGCATTATGACCATTTTGTACAGCCACAGTATTATGTGGGGTGCTAGGCCCCATCTCTTGCCCACCATCCTTCGGCATTGCCAAAAGGTTACTGTAGCTCTGTTCAGTTTATTGTCCAAGTGTTTGCCCCAGTTGAGTTTGTCATCTAGGGTTATTCCTAGGTATTTAACTTCCTTTGAAAGCGTTAATTTCGTTCCGAAGAGAGTTGGCATTTCATAGCTACCCAACTTTCTTCTGTGTGTGAAGAGCATTGCATCTGTCTTCTTTGGGTTTACCGATAGGTCATTCTCCATGCACCATTTCTCCACTATCCTTAGTTCGGATTGTGTTAGGTCACATAGTGTGCTTATTATCAAGCCACTGACTAATATCACCTGGTCATCGGCGTATGCTATGGTCATAAAATGTTTGTTGTTTAGTTCCATTACTAGATCGTTCACTACCAGGTTCCAGAGTAGTGGTGATAGTACTCCTCCCTGGGGGCATCCTCTCATAACGAGTGCCTGGTGTTCTCTGTTGTCAGATAGTATTACTACTCTCTGTTTGAGCATGTTCATGATCCATTCTGTTATAAGGTGGTCTGTTCCGTGTCTTTGTAGCGCTAACTGAATGCTGTATCTTAGTCTTTTTTTGAAGTCTGATTTGGCCGTCTTGTAAGCGTCCCAATCAACGTCAGAACTTGTGTTCATTGCTCTGTTCAAGAGTCGTCTCATTTTTGTTCTCAATCGTTCCAACTCTGGTCCCCACCAGCCGTTGTTGTTTTCCTAGCCGGTGGTGTCGATAGTGGACATGTGTTTTCAAAGCTGTCAATTATGTTTGTAGTAAGTGAGTTTACCTGTTTCTCCAACTCCCTTGTATTGTTAGGTCTGTGTTATATATCTATGGTTGTTGCCATGGATTGCGCATCTTGTTGATGTCAATATCTTGTCACTAATCCATTACTTACTTATATGTATGCTATATTTTTAGCTGAATAAAGCCAATATTCTAATGGTTTGTCTTTATCTACGTATCAATTTATTCAGCTAAATAATTATCTGAAACGTGTGTGATAAATATTTAATATGACTGAAAATAACTCTGCGAGTTTGTCGCGATATCTTCGCCCGGAGCGGTTTAATGAAGATCCAAGTGCCACCGCTGCTGATTTAAAATGGACACATTGGTATTTCACTTTTAAGAATTTTCTATCCGAAGAATGTGTTCCCGACTCTAAAGATTCTATGAAACTGAATCTTCTGGTAAACCATCTCTCTCCCACAATTTATTCTTTTATACGTGCTTGTCCGACGTACAACGAAGCTATCGAAACTCTGAATAAAATTTACGGGAAGCTCAAAAACGAAATTCTTGCTAGACATATGATGTCAACACGAAAACAAAAACCTGACGAAACAGTTAAAGAATACATACAATCCTTGAAACTCCTCGCTCTCGACTGTCATTTTAAGCAGGTAACTGCGGAGGAGCATCAGAATGAGTCGATGCGCGGCGCTTTCATCGCGGGTATCAGTTCACAAAAAATCAGGGAGCGATTGTTAGAAAAATTAAATTTGAGTCTAGAAGAAGCAGTCAACTTAGCTATATCTCTAGAAAACGCAGAGAAAAACACACAAGTCTTCAGTGACGCCAACACTTCCTTGAATCTTAACGCGTTACCTGACCCGACTAATAACGTAGCAGCATCAAGGACTACTTATCAATTAAACTCTAAGAGACGCTGCTTCTTTTGTGGTGGAAATGTACATCAGCGCATTAAATGCCCAGCCGCTAATGAAAACTGCCAACTTTGCTCAAAAAAGGGCCATTTCGCAAACGTATGCAGATCCAAGCAAACCCACAGAGCTAATGCCGTGTCAGTCGACGATACATCTGTCCAGCGTGACAGCCTACTATCTGTAATCTCTGCGGCGTCTCCAAGTAGTCTGAGGAAGGCTACCGCACCTATTACGATTAACGGATTTAAAGCAGATGCCTTAATCGACACTGGAAGCTCTGTAAGCTTTATAAACAGAAGTTTTGCTGACTTATTGAAACTAAAAATTACGCCCAGCCGCCAAACTATCACATTAGCTTCCCTGAGTCACGTCTCGTACGTTCAAGGCATATGTCATGTTAATATCTAAATTGAGAAACATAACTACAAACATCAACCTCTTCTCATTGTCAACGACCTATGTGCAGATGCCATCATCGGTCACGATATTCTCAAGAATCACTCATCAGTGGAGCTACAGTTTGGAGGGACTCAAGAACCTTTACGTATCTGTAATGTCATGGAAGCATCGGTACCGCCAGCATCCTTATTTACAAACCTCTCTCCTGATACTAAACCTGTAGCAGTCCGTTCAAGACGCCATAGCGCTCAAGACGAACAATTCATAAACGAAGAAGTATCTAAAATGCTCGAGAGCGGAATCATTGAACCCAGTATTTCACCGTGGCGTGCACAAGTCCTTATCGCCGACGGAGGACTACATAAGAAGAGGATGGTAATAGATTATTCTCAAACCATAAACAGATACACTGAATTAGACTCCTTCCCATTGCCAAGAATTGAATCAATTGTTGCAAAAGCAGCTAAGTATAACCATTTCAGTCAAATTGACCTCAAGAGTGCTTATCACCAAGTACCTATTTTAGAAAAAGAACGGATTTTTACAAGCTTTGAAGCGAATGGTAAATTGTACCAATTTACAAGAATCCCGTTCGGAGTCACTAACGGTGTCGCCGCATTCCAGCGTACTCTTAACTACATAATCGAACAAGAAAAATTAAACGGCACATTCGCCTATCTAGATGACGTCACGGTGTGCGGAAAGACTAAAGAAGAGCATGACGTAAATTTATCAAAATTCAAGGAAGCTGCCGCTAAATACAACCTTACCTTAAACGAAAACAAATGCACATTCAATAAAAACAGCATCAACCTTCTCGGTTACACAATAGAGAATAACACGATTCGACCAGACAAAAATCGCCTTAAACCGCTGCTTGATCTACCTATTCCTGAAAATTCATCGGCCTTAAAAAGAGCGTTAGGCATTTTCGCTCATTATTCGAGGTGGATACAAAACTTTTCTGAGAAAATCAAACCACTGTTGTTAATAAATTCGTTCCACTTTCTGAAATTGCGAGCAACACTTTTAACGATTTAAAAAGAGATATCGCAAAAGCTTCCTTGTCTGCTACAGATGAAAATGCTACGTTCACTGTCGAAACTGACGCCTCAGAAAACGCCCTCGCTGCTTCTCTCTCCCAGAATGGGCAGCCTGTAGCGTATTTTTCACGATCTTTAATCGACTCTGAAAAGCGCCAGTCTTCAATCGAAAAAGAAGCCGCTGCCATAGTTGAAGCCTTGCGTAAATGGCGCCACTATTTAATTGGAAGGCATTTTCTGCTAATAACTGATCAACAGTCTGTCGCATTTATGTTTAACCAAATTCATTCTAGCAAAATAAAGAATGAGAAGATCGAACGCTGAAGACTTGAGTTATCATGCTTCAAGTACGACATTATTTATCGCCCTGGCAAAGAGAACGTTGTTGCTGATGCCTTAACTAGAGTATGTGCGCATATGAATACTAATAATTTGAAAACCTTACATGACAATCTCTATCACCCCGGTATTGTCCGCATGGCTCACTGGGTACGATCGAAAAACCTTCCATATTCGATAAATGATATCAAACAAATGACTGCCAATTGTAAGGTATGTGCTGAAATTAAGCCCCGATATGCAACATCTAAGGGATATCTTATCAAAGCAACGGCTCCGCTGGAACGACTGAATGTCGATTTTAAGGGGCCACTTCCATCGAAGTCACGTAATAAATATATACTGACTGTCATTGACGAGTATAGCCGTTTCCCGTTCGCTTTTGCCTGTAAAGACATGACGTCAAGCACCGTTATAAGCTGCCTAAATGAAATATTTTATTTATTTGGCACACCGATGTATATTCATTCAGACCGAGGAACATCGTTTATGTCACAAGAGCTCACTCAGTATCTTGTATCACTAGGAATAGCTTGCAGCCGCAGCACTCCATATAATCCGCAAGGTAACGGCCAAGTGGAGCGCCTAAATTTTACCTTGTGGAGGACCGTACAATTGAGTTTAAAATCGAAAGATCTAGAAATATCCGACTGGGAAAGGGTCTTGCCTTTAAGCCTACACTCAATTAGGTCATTATTGTGCACAGCTACAAATGCTACTCCTCACGAAAGAATGTTCAGTCATCCCAGAAGAAGTCCAAACGGAGTATCGCTGCCTGTTTGGCTAACCACCCCGGGACCTATTCTTATTAAAAAGAACGTTCGTAATTCCAAATATGATCCCATTGTGGAAGAAGGCCATCTTCTACAAAGTAATCTGAATTATTCCCATGTTAGATATTCAGATGGAAGAGAAGGCACAATATCGAATAGACATTTGGCACCAGTCCCTTCTGACGACGAATATTTCTCTATATCTTCCGATGATTGCGAGGAGGTACCGGAGGCTGTAGTCGAAGAATCGCCTGTGCCTATTAATAACCCCGCTGAGGCAACCGCTACAGAAGAACAACGGCCACCAGACAATCTCCAACCTGATGTTCGTCGTTCGACTCGCAACAGGCACCCGCCTGCTTACCTAGACGACTACGAGACATCTTAGGAGGGGGTGAATGTTATATATCTATGGTTGTTGCCATGGATTGCGCATCTTGTTGATGTCAATATCTTGTCACTAATCCATTACTTACTTATATGTATGCTATATTTTTAGCTGAATAAAGCCAATATTCTAATGGTTTGTCTTTATCTACGTATCAGTCTGTAAGTTTGTGTATTTTTAAGTTTACCTTCGACAAGTTCCCTATACGCTGGTATATCCGTGCGTCTTGGGTTTCTTCTTGGCGTTATTGTGTGGGTGTCAGCAGTTAGGTCGTACCGTATCCATCTGTGGTCGGAGCAGGATAACTCTTCCGACACGTGTCAGTTAGATATGTGTTGCGCAGCCAGACCTGTGCTTAGAGTAATGTCAATTATAGTGTTACATCTACGAGTGACAAAAGTTGGTTTAGATCCTGTGTTTAATATATCTAGGTTAGTAGTCATTAGGTATTCCACTAGATCGTTACCTCTTTTGTTGTTTGTTTCCATTCCCCATAGGTTGTGGTGGCCGTTGCAGTCAGCGGATATGACCAGCTCGAGCCTTTCATGTTCACAGTAGCGTATGAGGTCGTTCAGCTCCGCTGGAGGTGGATCATCCTCTGCCGCCATGTACGCGGTCGCCAGTACTATCTCCGGCAGCTTTGAGTTTTGTGTTCTGAGAAATTTTATGGCACATACGTCTCTGGAACAGAATTGAGTTAGTGGTTGTGCCATAATGTTTCGGGATATATAAACGCATGTTCTAGGTTTACAATGTGTATTATAGAATATATTACCTCCGGTGTTACAAAGGCCGTTTATGCGTGTGTTTCTGATCCACGGCTCCTGGATCAGGGCTATCGATGGCTGGTTAACCTCCAGCCATTTGCGAAGTTGAGCCGTTGCAGATTCGCTGTGCTGGAGGTTAACCTGAAGTACCCTACATTGGGAAGGCGCCATCAGAGGGTGTTCCCTCCGCCTTTCCCTTTAGGTGCAGCAGGCTTATTCCCTTTGGCAGGCCGTCCTCGTCCTCAGATTCCAGCAGAATGTCCAAGTCCGAGTTCTGCGCGTCGTCCGTGTCCATGGCAGAGGGGGTGCTTGCCTTAGGTGCGCTGTCAGGCGCCTTGTCCTCCCCTCCGTCCACGTTCGTTTCCGTCGGTCCCGTCGGTTTCGGTCGGTCCCCTCCCTGGCCTGTTTCTCTGGCGGGGAATCTCTGAAGCGTCCCACAGCATGCTGGAAACGGATGTAGATTGTCCCACACATGTAGTTCAATCTCCTTCCTTTTTCCATCATGGTAGGTACGACGTCCTCAGGTATTCCCACCAAGAGTAGAGTGTTCCCCTTCTTTTTCAGGGGTATAGCGTGCTGCAATGTCCATTTTCTCACCATGGCCCACGGGTTCTGGAAATTGAGGACCCGTCTGACCTTGGTGAGATCGTTCTCCAGACACTGTATCAGTATACCACATCTGACGCTCCGGACCATCTCGTCCTCCCTCCTTCCAACAAGATGGTCTCCGTTCGTCAGTGTGGCCGTCTCCAGCCACTTCATCAGCCAAGCCTTAGTGTTTGCGTCCTGACACCACAGTTTCAGGTACCCATCCACAAGGCTTGGCTTGCCTGCGAACGCTGGAGCCGCTGCTACCGCGTCCAGATCAGTGTCCAGAGCCGCTTGGAAGATGGCGTCCCCGATCTTCCTCTCCACCTCCTCAGCGTCCTGCTCAGGTCTGACGCCGCCGCCGCCGCGTAGGTGGTTGGCTTCGGTCGGTCCCCCTGGGTGTCTGTGCATCTCCTTTTGTGCTCACCTCTGGGGGATATGGTCTCGTCCAGGCGTGCTCTCTTGGCTATCCCTTCTGGTTTCTTCGCCTGGATTTGTTCTGCAGGTGTTGTCGCTGCCCCTTCCCTGTTCGCGTCAATCACCTGTGGGTTTACAGAGGCACGGCTTTCTGCTTCTCTTTGCTTTCGAAGCCGCTGCCTCTTCCTCCGCTGAGTTTCGTTCGGGTCGGTCTGGGCAGGCATCCCCTTAGGTTTACACCTGATCTCCCAGCCGGGATCTATGGCCTGCTTGGAGGGTTCGACTGTCGTCGTCCCGCTCTTTGCTGCCGTTGTTTCTTTTGAGGGGCCGGCTGTTGGAGGCTTCATCGTCTCTGGCTTAGTCACCTTGGCTGGGGTTCCAGTTGGTACCCCCGCTTCCGATGGCTGCCCCAGCTTCAAGAGTTCAGTGTTCTTCTCCCCCCTTAGTGCTTCAGCTTTCGCCGTCTCATCTAAGGAGGTCGAAGTTTGTGTGTTGTTCTTGTGTTTTTTTGTTGCTTTTTTTTAAATCTTCTCCATATAGTTCCCACGAGTAGCTAGGGATGTATTAGGTCCATCCGCGCAGAGCCCCGCTTGCGCAGATAAGGCAAAAATACAACAGGTAGTTGCCCAATACCTGAGGCCACCGTTCGCGACTGGTCTCACCACCAGCCATGCATCTCTCAGCACGGTGAACACCTTAGATTGGTTTGGGGAGGACATTTATATCTTATATGTATAATAGATACTTAGATATATAAACTTACTTATATTTAATAACATCCGGCGGGTTGGGAGTGCCACATCACCGTTAGGAGCGTCGCCTGCGCCGGATGCCGCCCTCATACTCAGCTACTAGTGGTCAGGGGTAGAAGTAAATAGTGCGACGCCCATTGGCCACTAGCATTGCCCTATAGGGTCTATATAATATACCAAAATTGCAGCTTTGCAATACGAATTGTGATTTGTATGAAAAACTTAGATAGCGGGCGTCCTGCCTTTTGAATTTCGTGTTTTTATTTTCAATCACAAAGTTTACTGACATGATTTTCCCCTAAAATTAAAGAATATTAAGTGCGCTATAAGGTCATTATTGCATGTTTTTCGTATCATGATTAGGTGAGGCGATATTAAGCCGAAAACATTAGCAAAATTCAAAATAAAGCTAGTTTACAAAAAAAGAGTACTTTTGGAAGTCTCGAATCTCTGAAACTATAAGACCTACGGTAATTCTTATTAGCTCAATTTGTTGGAAATTTATTAATCTTTAAACGCTTTTTAACCTTTAATGTCAAAAAACATAAAGTTTTTTTTAATAAAAATTAGAAACTAAAAAATGATTGCAAATTTCGCAGTTTTTCACATAAGTACTATGTAGCTGGCACAACTTTTTTTTGCTTGCAAAATGTGGTTTTATAGTGCCCTATGGTGTCTAAACAACATACCAAAAATGCAGCTATACTGCATGCTTTGCGAGTTTAATGTAAAGTTTGACCGTACTAACTCGTAGTGCTTGACAATTAACACGCTTGTCATGTCAGAAATTCAGATGTTATTTATTTATGTATAGATAAATATAATTTTAGAATTATATCTAACATTGAGTCTCACGTTATTAAAATATTTATCAAACGGGTTACTCGCGTAATTTAAGTCAATAATTTGCTCGACATGTTTCGAGGATTCTCATCATAGAGTACCCGCGACCAAATCAGTACAAGTCAGTACACGTCGGGCTTTTGAGTAACCTGTTGAAATATTTCATAATTCACGTCAAATATCTTTGCTTTTCCGTCATACAGACTGCTTAATGCTACTTTCGATCATTTTAATACATTACAAAATTAAGGTAATTATACAGGGCGTCCCACGGCGATGCCACATGGAGGGAAAGTAGGTACCTTAAATATCATAGATAGCGTATTTTACTGAAAGAAGACTTCATTTTATTTGTAAGACTTAGTTAAATTGCATTCAAGCTTTTTTTATTTTTTTTTATAAAAAAATTGTATGAAAAAAAATATCGATCGCCTTGTCGGAGGAAACATACCTTAATTATTTTAAATGAGCATCTTACTGAAAGAAAACATTATTTCGATTTAAAAAACAAGTTCCAACTTGTTTTCAATTTTTTTTTATTGTATGGAAAAAAAATCGTGACGTCGTCGGAGAAAAAATACCTTAATTATTGTAAATGAACATCTTACTGAAAGAAGACATTATTTCGATTTAAAAAAACAATTTGAACTGCATTTTAAATACCATTATTAATTTCATGGTTAACCCGGGAATCGAACCCGCTACACGAAAAAAAAAATATCCTGTAGCTTTGTCATACCAATCGAAAGGATTCAATGTGAGAAATATTTTTTTGCTAAATAACATAGCTTGGAAACATAAAAAAAAATTCCATACAAATTTTCTTCAAAAAATTTGAAAACAAGTTGGAACTTGGTTTTTAAATCGAAATAATGTTTCTTTCAGTAAGATGTTCATTTACAATAATTAAGGTACCTATTTTTTCTCCGACGTCGCGTTATTTTTTTTCCATACAATTAAACCTAACTGTTCGGGGCACTCCGGTGTCTGATGATTTATTTCACCCCCGTCGGTGGAGGAGACCGAGGAGGAGACTGGCGGAGCATGACTCGGGTGGGCACTTCCGTCGAGATGTGTTTGTGGCTAAGCCGCCTCAGTCAGGGGAGGAGACCGAGGAGGAGACTGGCGGAACATGACTCGGGTGGGCACTTCCGTCGAGATGTGTTTGTGGCTAAGCCGCTTCCGTCAGAGGAGACCGAGGAGGAGACTGGCGGAGCATGACTCGGGTGGGCACTTCGGGTCGCGTTGTGTTAATTTACTGTGAACCAAATTGCATACAATTTTGGAATTAGGTTCATCTTACCCTTAATTTCAAAAGTGAAAATGATTCAAACTCCGCAACCACCCTGGGGGTGGTTGCCACTCCTTCTCGGGGGTGGCGTTTTTTTTTGCTAAATAACCTCGGATATCGATAGAAGGCCTAATTTTAAGAAAAAAATTATGTACAAAGTTTTTCAAAAAATCCAATACTTTTCAAGTTATTGGTAATTGAAAATTCGCATTGTCTTCACGTTTTTCATCAGTTTTTTGCCAATATCTCCAAAAATTTACGTTTTATCGAAAATTTTATGAGTACAAAATTGTAGCAGGTAAAACAATGAACAATTTGGGTTTTTATAAAGTATTCTAAGTGCAAAATTAAGCTAGATATTAAAGATCAAAGCCGTTTTTCATTTTGTCTGAAATTTAATTGATGTGGTCAATGCCATGTACCGGCGAGCAGATGCATTTTATGCATTCTAATACACAAGGATTTTGTAGTGCTTGAAATAAGCTTTAAAATGAGCACTATTAAAAGTCTTTTGCACGGAAACTAAGTGAGCTGTATCGCAAATAAGGGGAGCATCTAATGTTTTTTTCTTTTTAATCAATGGGTTTCACAAGTGCCATTTCCACTAAAATTAAAATTAAGCGCATTCCGCCTAGAATTAACTTTATTATCAAGAGTTTGATAGATAGTATCAGTTTGGCTGCTTCAGGACATATAGTTTTAAAAAAAAGTCACGATTAAATAAAAAACGAAATTTCTAATTTTCTTAAAACCCATTTTGTTTTAATAATATCTCAAAAATGACGACAGATACGTATAAAAGTGTACAAATTCAAAATTAAGGTATTTTCTGATAAACAATTTGGTTTTCTTGTTTTTTCTGTCAAACAAAAATTGACTGAGATATGATAGTTTAAAGAGCGCGTGGCAGCGCAATCAGAGCCTGTCTTAAGCCCTTTAACCCTTCGCCGTTTTAGAAAAAGGTTTTTTACTATATATTGCAATGAAGGATGTTGTAGCTCTCTTAATTACCTTTACAATGGTTCTTAACTGACTTCAAAAAAGGAGGAGGTTTACAATTCGACGAAATATTTGTTTTTATTTTTGTGTATGTTGCCCGATTACTCGAAGACGCGTGGACCGATTAAAAAAATTCTGTTTTTGTTTAAAACGGTATACCTTTTGGTTAGTTTCATTGTCATCGAATCCAGATCTGATGATGAGATCCTGGAGGAATCGAGGGAACTCTTCAAATGTTGTAGGCACACATAACATTTTTCATTTATTTTCGAAGACTAATCAAGTATTTGCGTCTAGTCATGAACGTCTTAAGTTGGTGATCTAATGATGAAAGGTACAACTTAGCGATTAGGAGTTGAGGGATAATTCTTTAAATATAACATATTTCATGAATTTTTGAAGCTATTCGAGTATTTGCCTTTAGGTGGTCATAGTCTCATGTTGGTGAGCTGATGATGGAAGGTATAACTCCTTAACGATTAGGAGTCGGAGGATAATTCTTTGAATATTACTTTCATACATTTTCGAAATCTATTCAAGTGTTTGCGAGTAGTAGTTATCGTTTCATGTTAGTTAGCTGATGAAGGAAGGTACAACTCCTTAACGATTAGGAGTTGGGGGATGATTCTTTTTGAAGCTATTCAAGTATACTGCCGTTTTGTATGGGACAGTCAAATTTATTCACGCAATTTCGGCGTTGGTCCGGTAGTAAAAGTTGGTCAGTAAGTATGACTCATAAATTCACACCTTTCTTTGCTCTACTATGTGATCATACTGTATTTACTGTTTTAATTTAGGGGTTGTGTAGGGGTAGAAAACCTTAAGAATATGATAATCATTTTCGAGAGTGTGGAATAATATTTAAATCCTTTTCATATTATCAAAAAAATAACTATTTTTTATCAAGGGGCAGTTTTCAAGGGTTGAAAGGGGTTTAAGAATTTGATAATTATTATAGAGAATATAAAATATTACTTGCTTTATACTTACATCTTTTTATGTCATACCAAATTTTTTTTGGGATTTTTTAAATTTAGGGGTTGTTTGCAAGGGTTGTAAGATTTTGAAGGGGTTTTAAATAATTTTAATATGAGGTAATTATGTTAGAAAATACTTTACAATTTCACCACTTACTATTAGACATGTTTTTAGCGATAAAATGGCTCAATGTAAATTTTGCCATTAAGGGGTTGTTTACACCCCTTAAAAGTAATAGGCGGAGTTCAGATCATTTTCACTTTTGAAGTTAAGGGTAAGATGAGCCTAAATCCAAAATTTCATGCGAATCGCTTCACAGTAAAAAAATTCGGAGGTAAGACCGTATTTTTCGCTTCAATGACTGCACTATCAATCTTTCTGCTGCTTACGCCTACGCTTGTCTGCGGTACCGCGGTACCTATTAAGGTTACTATGGCAATACCATGGCAACATGTAATGTTTCGTTTGACAATTTTGTGTGACTTTTCCATGTGAAAGGTTTTTGTATATCATTATTTAAATTGTTTATATCGTTGTTTGTGTAAACTCAAAATGGTAAGTATCATTATTTAATATGTAATAAATATAAGGGCCTCGGCAAAGAGTACGATTTTGTACCTTTTGGCGTAGAAACTTTAGGTTCTTGTGGCCCCAGCGCACGCAAATTGTTTGCTGAGATCGCGAAACGTCTGGTTGATGTAACTAAAGACCGAAGAGCTAGCGACTTCCTCGCACAACGCATCAGTATTGCGATACAGCGAGGAAATGCGGCCAGCATCCTCGGTACAATGCCACAAGGGCCAATCTTAGATATAGGTTAGGTTAAGTAGATTAGTTAGATTTAATCTATGTACATAAATTGTAGTTTTGAAAATAAATTGTTTATGCTTTTAAAAAAAAAATAATAATATGTTTTTTAAAACGATATAATATTTATTGTCTCCTTAAGCACGGACATAAAGCGTTTGATATTTTATCTGATATATACACTGTAATTAATTACAATAATTAGTTATCTTTCTAAGGACATCATGTTCAAGTACCTACATTGATACTGATAGCTAGATTTAGGTTTTTTCTATATTATGCTCATTAGCATTACAAATAGAAGCGGAACAATACAGAAAGTCTCATCAAATCAATGTCACGTATTATGCTGATTATGCATTAAGTAACATACTCGTAAAATATTAATACTAGCACTTAAAAATGTCAAGCGGGAACTATGAGTTTTTGTACCTATTTAATATTAATATCAAGGTGATATAATATAGTATAGGTATATATACGTACAGTGGACATTTTCTTTAACATTTCTCTATCTTTTCTCCGTAATTTTTAATCTTATTGGTATACCAGGGCAAAAACAAGACAGACAATATAATAAATTTTTCTATCGGTACAATATGTAGTCAAAATATTTATTTATCATTTCAGCCACCTAAGGCCAAAGGAGGAAAACCCAAAAAAGCACCAGGTATGAATTATTACTTTATAAGTATATTTGTAGGTCATTAATTATGTAATACAGTCGAAGACATGCAGTATAGTAAGTAGACAGGGGTATATCTTCAACTGTACGTATACTTCGTAGCTACTACATATTTCTAATAACTCGTTTCAGTTATCATCATCGATGGCGTGGACACGTCTGAAATGACCCGAGAGAAACTCGAGCAATTTATTCTTAAAGTAAAAGATGAATTGGATAAAGAAAGAGAAGAACGGAATCTTTTTCAGTTAGAGAGAGATAAAATTCGCACATTTTGGGAAATAACCCGGCAACAACTAGACGAAGCCAAAGCTGAACTGAGGAATAGAGAAAGAGTAACAGAAGAAACACAAGAAGAGAACGAAGCTCTTCTTGAAACAGAGAAACAAAAAATAAAGCATTTAAAATATGAACAACAAGCCGCAGCAGCCGCTTTAAGAGCTGAAAATTTAGTTGCACTCAAAGCTGCCAAAGAAGAACATGTAGAACAAGAGCTCGAACTACTAAATGATAAAAGAACCCTACGAAAGGAAATAAAAGAAAAACAATTAGCTGCACAAGACGAGTTGCGGAGAGCTAAATTAATGCACGCTGAAGAGATCTCTAAAGCAAGAGGATTCTATGAAGAAAAAGCTAGGCAGATAGAAGATAAAGCAGATAAAAAACTACAAGTAACTAAAATGGAATTGACGATCAAGCACAGAACAGAGATAGCCGAAGTAGAAGAGAGAAAAAATAAGCAAATGTCAGAATTGATTGCTCATCACGAGAGAGCATTCTCGGATTTGAAAAATTATTACAACGACATCACATTGAACAATTTAGGTAAAATTGATTTCTAATATTCGACCTGAGATACTTATTTGAGGATAATTATTAGGTACGCACTAAAGATTCGCCCTTCTTTGTCTATCACCGCAAAATTACTTACCACGTCAAAGATACGTTCGAAAAACAGTGTTTTTTTACCTAGCATTCATATGTGTACAGTATGTTCTTTTTGATATGCGTTAAATTAGAGAGGTTACATGGGACATTGATAGAAGTTGTCTGGTATGTCGGCTATTGTTAGATTCGAAAAAAAAATGTTTCGTTTTCGTACATGACAAATGAAATTGTAAGTTTGAGAGAACCTTAATAATAAAAGTTAATCTTAGGGGACTAGCGGTGTGCTTACATGTAATTCCTCAGAGTAATTAACCTCAGGTTGCTGCTATAATGCCGCAATTGTATTTTTATTTCTTTCTACTCCCGTACTTTTATTTGTCATTTACATAGTCGTGAACACACCTTTAAGCCCCTACCTAACAGATATCAAGATATATTATCCATTCCCTATAAACGCATTCGGGTTTACACGCAGTGCGTTTTTTACATTTTAAGACGCCTCGTGTATACAAGACTTAATGAAATACATGGCTGCCAACCTAATTTTAAATGTCATTTCTGATGAACAGTAAAGTCAACCATAGAGGAGTTTTCTTTTTTAATTTTGACGTCTCCCGCTCGAATTTGATGATTAATAAAATTGTGTTTGACTGAGAATATTTCTCAAATTTACTATTTTATTTGAAAATAAGTATGTGGTCGTAGAAAAAGTATTATATGCAACATTGTTTAACTGAGTGAAAAAATGTTCGTGGCGTCTTCAATAACAATTTTCGGCTTCGCCTCAAATTGTTACCCATGCCACTCACCTTTTTTGACCTCTTTTAAATAAAGGTTGCATAAAATACTATTAAAGCCTGTTTTATGTTTTCAAGATACCCAGGAAACTGTAACAGTTACATATCACATACACACTCAAATCTAAAGTCGAACACATCGTCTCTCGACCTACATTGTCTCTCTGTAATAAATACTTAAATTTGTTAGAGTGAAAGATAAGGGCACACAGCGTATTAACTAATCGGGAGATGGCCATTTATGAATAGGGGGTTAATCTATAAAAAAAAAATTTCAGGTTTGATAAGCAGTTTGAAACAGCAAATGGAAGCCATGCAGAAGGTGAAAGAGCGCGCTGAAAAGATATCGCGCGACGCTGTAGCCGAAGCCAAGGGTCTTAGGGAGCCCCTAGAAGCTGCCATAATCGACAACAAGGAGCTCAAGCGCCAGATGTCTAACTACGATAGGGATAAAGCGGCTCTCGCTGTAAGTAACGTCTAAGCATAAGTCTTTACATATGTTTCGCAATACAAAAATGTGAAAAAAAAGGTGACCGACCACGTTAACTTCTTAAAACTGCATTTTGATAGGCAATATTTTGGCAGTATTTTTTTTTTTATACCACGTCGGTGGCAAACAAGCATACGGCCCGCCTGATATTTACGCCATATATCATTCAGGTACGTGATTTTTCGTTTACTCTAAAATATAAATAGATAAATATCTTGGGACATCTTACACAAATCAACCTAATCCCACGGTAAGCTCAATTAAGGCTTGTGATATGGGTACCAGGTGACGATATATATAATAGATAGATACGTATAGATACTTAGATACTTACACAGCCACGACCAAGGAACAAACATTTGTGATAAATAAATACACAAAGAATGCCCTCGCCGGGATATATTTGATAGCGACGGTTGTGTCATATTTATTGAAACGTAATTCGGTACTGGGAAAGTGACCGATTTAATTCCATATTGGGATGAGAGCCCAGGTTCAGCACGAAAACGATCTATCCGAGGAGTTCCAAGTCACGAGTGGTGTAAAGCAGGGATGTGTTCTGGCACCCACGCTTTTTGCCATATATTTTTCAGCGGTCATGAAAGACGCGCTGCAGTATTCGCGTAACAAAATTCTATTGAATGTTAGAACCGATAGAGGTGTTTTTGACATCTCAAGATTTAGAGCCAAATCAAAGGTTCAAAAGATGTCTATATTGGAGATACTTTACGCGGATGATGTATGCCTTATGTCCGATAGCATGGCAGATCTCCAAAGCTGTGTTGACGAACTACGTGACTCATGTCAACGTTTTGGGCTGGTTATAAGTGCTTCTAAGACACAAGTCCTCAAGCAACCACCAAGAGGAAGTGAGGCCGATCCTGCGGCACTCAATCTGGATGGGAAACTACTGGGTGAGGTTCCGCACTTCAAATATCTCGGAAGTACTATCCGACGTGATAATACCTTAGCTTCGGAGATACCTTCACGTATTGCCAATGCCGCTGCTAATTTCGGACGACTCACAGACCGTGTCTGGAGGTCCCATGATTTAAAGCTCGAGACAAAAATTAGTGTCTACAAGGCGCTAAACATTCCTGTCCTTCTGTATGGAGCGGAGACATGGTGCCTCTACAAAACAGACGTCAAAAAACTAGACACATACCACTTAAGGTGTCTGCGGTCTGTACTTGGGATCAAGTGGCAGGACCGTGTACCTAACTCTGAGGTCCTACGTCGTTCCGGAATGCATGGTATGGAGGCTATGCTGATGCAGCGGCAGCTCAGGTGGTGTGGGCATGTCCTACGAATGGATGACCACCGTTTGCCTAAAGCTTTACTCTACTCTGAGTTGGCGGCAGGTAAACGGAAGCATGGCGGTCAACATCTGCGCTATAAGGACGTACTCAAACGACATCTGAATGCCTGTGGTATCGACACTGATCGCTGGGAGGAGCTTGCAGTGAAACGGTCATCTTGGCGCTCTACTGTCTTTAACAGCGTCAATGATTTCGAAGAAAACCGCCTGATCTCCTTAGACGTTAAAAGACAACTACGTAAGGAAAGACCTAAGCCCTCCTACGCGTACACATATAATGCAGCTGGTCAGCTCTATTGCTCTGATTGCAGGAGAGTATTTAAAACAAAGTTCGGCCTAGCCAGCCATATCAGGGCTCACAGTAGACAACGTCCATAGAGTTTATTTGGGGTCGCCGTCATCGAAAACGATGAGGAGGACTATATATCAGCCGATAGGCGTCGAACGATGGACTTAGAAAAGATGGCCAGAATTACAGATACTGCGCCACCCTCATCCAGCGGACTCCTGCGATATTCTCCAGGTCATCAGAATACTGTGCGGGGCCTAACCACGCTGGTCGCCACTCGTAAACCTTTCCGTTCCAACGGCCATCGAATCTACATGCAATGTGCCCCAATTTACTATCTATTAAGATACAATACTTAGGTATGTATAGTAACTTACTTTTATTGTTTGTAAAATGCAGGCCAAAACGAAGCAATTAGAAATTCTAGAGAAACAATACGAAGTCCTTAAATGGGAGTACGAGGTGATCCAAGTGCGATTCGACCGCATTCTCGCCGAGCGCGACGAGCTTAAGGCGCGATTCTCCAGAGCTGTTTTAGAGGTGCAACAGAAGGCTTCTATGAAGACAGCTCTATTGGAAGCCAAACTTAAGGACATGTATGGACGGGATAAAGCACCACAGGAGTTGCACGTGAGTGTGAGGCTGGACGTTTCCGTGAAAATACGAAGGGAAAAGATTGTTCACTACATCTATCTATGTGCTTACCCAAGTTGCCAATCGCTAACGCTTAATCGTCAATCGTAAACGAAAGGCAGCTAACTGTCTTTGTCGCACTGATATGAAAGAGTGACAGAGAGGGAAAACTACGATACGCTACTAAGCGTTAGCGATTGGCAACTTCGCTAAGCATCCTGTGCACACTGTATTTGTAATACTTTTTTCAGGAACTTTTAAAATTCAAGGACACCCAAGTAGAAGACCTCCGTTACGAAGCTGCACGTTTACGGAAGGCTCATGATGACCTCCTGGCTGCTTACGAAGCTAAGCTGGCGAAACTAGGCGTACCGGCTGAGGAGCTTGGTTTCAAGTAAGAATAATTTACAATATAAACGCGCCATCTATTTACGTACGATATTACTAGAACCAAACTGACTAGACATAGAAGTCACGATGGCATGAACAAAATTTTGCTAGGGACTTCTACTAGATAATTATTATTTTATCGATAAGTTACTTTTTCTTATGACAGAACAGAAGCAACGTTATGACTTCGAGATAAAGGAGAATGGGCATTTTTGTATGGGCCGTGTCCCATGAGTGTATACAGTTGAGACCTACCTCATTTTAAAGCGCTTAATAAGGACATTATTTTATTGTATGCACCAACATCCAATTCCGTGCAGGGTACATGCTATTAAAAAAAAACGTTCGATTACTTTAATATTTATTTTACAAGATGTATATCACGTAACCAGGTGCAAAATGGTTCATTCGAAAGAATATGGGAAATACTTCATTTCTATGTTTCAAAAACAATACCGGAGTATGTAAAAGTGGTAAAATCACTCGATAAAATATGTGCTTTCATTAAAGGATCACTTGTTGTATAGTAAAACTAGAGTGTATTCTCAAGTCATAAGTATTAACTTAAAGGCACTCTTATTATGTATTTTTTGTATCATACAACGACGACCTAACGCATACGGGGACGGACATAAAAACAGTTTTATAAGTTTATTATTGTTTTGACAAACTTTTGCTTCCGCTACTCGGCGACAGATTGCGCTACCACAATATCACTTGAAGAAATTAAACACTGTGAAAGATGACAAGGCGACGATGTGGACCCATCATTTGGAAAAACAAGGGTGACAAACAAGCCTTAAAGAAAAAAACAAACTTGACAATTGACATATGACTCGAATGAATATAATATAATTTTCAACCAAAATAATATCTAAAGAAATTATAATAATGCGCATTAAGGATATTTATCTACGGAATAAATACATATTTATGACCTATTTCTTAATAAGACAAGAATGATTTACACGCTTGCGGTGAGTATTTTTATACATATCTCAGTAAGTTTACTTATTTTAGTATACCTGATTCCATACAGAACTTAGTACATCATCAGCCTATCATAGTCCACTGCTGGACGTAGGCCTCTCCTATTAACTATGCGCAAGGACGCATTAGGAGGTAAATGCCCATAATCGCCACGCTGGGTAAGCGGATTGGCGATCGCAGTAATGTGTCCACTATGATGACGCTGCTGCCCATCATCAATCTTTTATCAAATAATGGTCAGTGACACTTCAATCCCTTAGTCGACTTCGTGCCCACTGCGACAAGGGTAACTCTAGGTAACTAACTAATCGTTTGCACGATCATTTATGCTATGAAATAGGATTTATGTTAGAGTAAGTACTAAGTAGGTACAAATTCTAGAATTTTTATTAAATGGTGATTAGAAATATCAAAAGAGTTAAAATGTAGGTAGTTGGTAGGGACTTCTGCGTTTTACACATGTGTGTGTATGTATGTGTGTTTTACTTTCTTATATAACACGGTGGAAAATAAGCGTAGAAGGCTTCTGACGGACGGCAACTGCTGTAGCCACAAGTATCACAGGCGTATCGACAAGTACAGGGAACAGGGACAGTTTATTCGGCAAGTCCTCCATCGCCGTCGCAGTGCATCCTCATCATAGAGCTCTTTAACGATCAGCAGGACTACTATGAGTCTACTTCTATTTGGCTGACGTATTCAAGGATTAGGTATAATGTAGGTGCTTTATTTAATATACTTATTTGAATGTAAGGCAGTCAAAAGTAACTTATATTATAATTATGGCATGGTTTTAGTAGAGCAACAAAAATATGTTGTTGTTTTGTGAGGCTATTCTATTAATATTCGAATACTGTTTAAATGAGTAGGGTTTATTTAGGCTCACTAAGTATATTGCCATATTTATCCATTGCACACTGCCATTTTTATCAATGAATGAATATGAGTATGAATATAGGTAAGATATTTGAATTGATTTTCTCTTCGTCTCCACCTATGTTTAGACGATGCGAATAGATAGTCTGGGTTTTAGGATTCGTCTGTTTGTCTATCCGGCTGTGAGTAAGATCTGTAAGCAGATAAATAACTGGTGGTAATACTGGTTGACTGGTAGAGAATGCCTCATGGCATTAAGTCCGCCTGTTGTACTTTAAGTTTTACTTTTGTGCAATAGTTTAAATAATAGAAATATTCTCGGATATGACAAAATGATGCTATAAGGGTATTTTCAATAATAACAACATTCATAACAATTTTAACACTTTTTTCAATAGATTTAAATTATAGTTGGTAGGGACCTATGTCTTCTACATGATTTTTTTTACACAAATAATACGAGCGTAACGTATACGAGCCTACTAACTGATCGTAAGCAGCTGCTGTAGCCAGAAATTGACAGAAGATTCCGCAAGTCCCTCATCGCCGACGCTGTGCATCCTCATGGAGTTTCACTACTTTAATCACCAGCTAGACAACACTATCAGCATATAATAATTAATAGTACTACATACGGGAAGGACACGCCCATCCTCGTACCGATTCTATTTACTGCACTGCACTCTCCGCCCGATGACTTCTGCGGTAGACGGCTGTAGGACATAAGACGGTTGGTTGGCATGTATTGTGAAAAATAGTTGTGTAAAAAATAACATTATGTACTACATATAAGTTACTTTTTGAAACACATAAGCTAGTTACATATAAGTTAGTTAAATACATGATGGATATATTTTTTAAAGTGCAGTGTGAAAATTACAGAATATCCATTGTGGTTTCATAAGAATCATCATTATTATCGAAGCAAATGTCACAACAAACCGCCGGAGCTTACTTGAACTTGCATTTTAACATGAAAATGCTTATTACAATATGTAGGTACCTAACTAATATTATGAAGCCACGTGCATGTTTTCAAACTAAGTAACAATACTGGAAAATTGCGTTACATATCACTTTTTATGTTGCTTGAATGTGAGAAAAACAATAGTTTCCTAGGGTTGCGGCGTTCTGTTCTGTTCGACTTAGAGAAGTGAAGATGAGTCTAAATACGACTTAAGTAAATACTCGGAAATTAGTAAATGTATGTTACAGGTTGAAGTATTTTCCTTTGTAACTAAGGTAGGTTAGTTATACTGCCATATCTGAGGCAGCCCCGTGTGACTGTTTGAGCTGCGCGTGTACAGACATACCCGTAAGTAACGCATAGGCACGGACAAAATGTCAGATTGAGTTGTTGTATGCCGTGTCCACCCAGTGCTATGTATGAGACAGGATTGGAGGGGGGGGGGGGGCATGCGGGTTAATATATATACATGCATGCAGGTATGCTAAATATTTAGGTGCATTCTTATAAATGCCTTAACCTTTCAATACCTATACCTATCCCAACTAGCAAAATTTCGTCATATAATCGTCGCGGAAACGTAACATATTCAGGCTTTAGAGCTTATGAAATTGGTCATAAAAACGTAATAATTACGTTTATATAACGCGATTTGGGCCCATATTACTCAGCTTTTTAGCCATATAAAAGACATTTAACTGAAACTGCCACCACTTATTAGTCATATAATAATCATCGCCGTGACCACTTTATAGCTAACTAGCTGTATAATAGCGACTTATATAGCTTTTATATGACTTTTAATCATATAAGAGCCATATAACCGTTGAGTTAGTTAATTATTGATCATATAATTGCTACTTATATGCCAAATTTTTGGAATAAAAGTGTCTAGCGAAACTAAACAGAAGACGGATTGACAACTTGCTCGTGTATATAATTTTGTTAGTGCTAGTTGGTATAAACAAAATTAAATCACTTAATGCCGTTGAGTATGTTTTGGCAGAGCTATCTAAGTAATATATGACCATGTTATAATTGGCATTATAAATTCTACCTAATGCTGAAAATGTATTGCGAATACCACTTTACTGATAAAGTATACTATATTTAGTAGTAAATAATGAACGCGCCACTTTAATTATTAGTTATTACAATAAAAATTAAATAAATATTTTTAATTATTACGAAGGAAACTACTATATGACATGTACACGATTAACATATCATATAACTGCTTCGTATTAGTTCTTATATAGTAAGTTTAGTGGTTTAAGCGCCATGACACCTACAGGTAGATACGTTAATCATATAAAAGTAACAGCTGAAACCAAGAAGTTCTATAATAGCTATTATTTTTCCATTTACTCGAGCATAGGTCATATAAGATGTAATTATTCGACAAATAGTCAAGTAAGCGTCATGTAAAAGCAGGTTACTCAGCATTAATCTTATATGACTCTTTAGTCATAAAAGATGTCGAGATGCTGAATAAAACACTTTTATAAAACAAGATATATAATTAGCTGTTATATGACTTCATTCACAATAGTCATATAATAGCAACTGCGTTACGTTTACTCGACTTTTTCTCACAAGTCATAAGTCAGCCATATAAGTTTTTGCTACTCGGCAAAAAACTCATATAAGCGTTTTATAAATGTGTCTTTTTCAGCAACTTCTTATATGACTCTTAAGTCATATAAGAAAGTCGTATAAACGTGTATATGACATCTTATACGACTATTATGCTATTGCTGTATAAGTTGGCTTTATACGACAGGTACTGTGTAATTTGCGTTTATATGACTTTTATACGACATATTGCTGTATAAGCTGGCTTTATACGACAGGTACTGTGTAATTCGCGTTTATATGACTTTTATACGACTTATTAGCTGAGTAAGCTCGATGTTATATGACTGTTTTGCTAGTTGGGTATAGATAGATAGGTTTATACTCGGTACCGTGCCCCATAATAACTATGTATATGGAATTTGACCGTCAGCTGTCAGCTATTATAAAGGTGCTATCATCATCGTCATCATCATCATCAGCCTATGTTAGTCCACTGCAGGACGTAGGCCTCTCCTATTAACTATGCGTATAGACGCATTAGGAGGTAAATGCCCATAATCGCCACGCTGGGCAAGCCGATTGGCGATCGCAGTAACGTGACCACTGTTATTATGCTGCTGCCCATAATCAATCTTCTATCAAAGAACGATAAGTGACACTCAATCCCTTAGTCGACTCTTTCGACACCCGCGGGAAGAGTTGGGGTGGTGGCAAATTTATTCTTACTGCCGTCACCACACTACAATTGTATTTATGTTTCAATTATAACAATAGTAAACGGCATTTACTATTCAAAATGTCAATCTATATCTAAATGTCAATCTATGTGTACAATTTTATTATACAATTCATATCATGTATGCACAGTATAAATCAACCTAGTCTTAAGATACTAAGATATTTACGTTTTACATGCACATCGATCGAAGAGCACGTACAATCAATCAACAATGGTGAACTACATTCGACGCAAGAGAAGAGGAAAACGATTAAAATAACAGTGGGATACTTGGCCAAAAACAGTCATTTGATCATGATGGTCCTCCAGGAAAGGTGGTATACATCCTTAGTTAAAAAATTGGTAAATGCTGTCTGTGCTTAGATTAGCTTTGAACATAAGGTTCTATTAAATAATACGTGATGTAAACAAAATAATTTCTATAAATTTCTTAAAAATGTCTTAGGGCATTCTTACGCCCATCCATCTAGTTTCGCCATAAGTTCAATTAAGGTTGTATTGTGTATGCTAATTGAGCGACGATATACATACATCATCAGCCTATGATAGTCCACTGCTGGATGTAGGCCTCTCCTATTAACTATACGTATATACGCATTAGGAGGTAAATGCCCATAATCGGCACGCTGGGCAAGCGGATCGCCGATCGCATTAATGTGTCCACTATGATGACGCTGCTGCCAATCATCAATATGTTATCAAATAATTGTCTGTGACACTTTAATTCCTTGGTCGACTCTTACGACACCCGCAGGAGGAGTTGTTGGGGAGGTGACATTATGTATTCTTACTGCCGTCACCACACGACCACGTGTATTAGGTAGATACATATTAGATGCTTAAATACCTAGAAAATAACCATGACTGAAGAACCAATATTTTTGTGATAAATACCTATTTATCTTCAATTAATTTTAATTATTCTTGCAGGGAAGTCCATCTATGCCGCGGTCGGTGTTTTATGTTGTCATGATGCATGATGTCAAAGCGAATCTTCTGATAGCAAATTAGGTATTAATTAGTTATTGTCATTAATCAAGCTTTTGGCAAGTAGGTCACATTTTAAGGCCAGAGGAACCAAGCATTCAATTTTTAGACTTAAAATATAGTCTTAAAACGAAGTAATTACGATACCGGTGTATTTATATGACTGGGAGAAGATGTTCAAGAGTGGCTATAGCTACACGGTAATTAAGCTACAGGTATATTTTTTATGGGAGTATGATAAAATGAAAATAAAAACACTGCCTTCATTATTGTATAGTGTGCTACTGAATCAAAAAAGGTGGGAAGTTGTCGGTTCTTGTGGATCGTTCCCCGATTTTCTGAAGGCGAAGAAACTGATATGAATATATATAATTTATTAATTTTAATTAGATGACAATAAAATCACGTTCAAACAGTAGCATCTTGAAAAAATTGGGCGAACTTTTGAAGTTTCTTAAGCCAGTCCATGGCGACTTTTTATTTATTTAAATAACATTTATATCAGAAACCACCACTCAGTTGAGTGGGACTGATGATGAAGACCATGGATGACTCTCAGAACTGTACTTTTTGGCACACATGATTCGTCTGTGCCTATAAGATTAGATAATTACTACAATTTTACACAAATCGACTTAGGTTTAACCCAATGTAAGTCTTATGTTGTGCGAATACGGGACGATATTGTGTGCGTGTGGATAGACAATTATAATATATATGATAGATAGGTAGATACATGTAGATACTTGTCTTAAGTAGAAAACAACCACAACCAAGGAACAAATATTCACCCTCGCCGGGATTCGAACCTAGAATCTCCAGCTTCATAGGCATAGTCATTGCCAGCTGGCCTACGTACGGAGGCTGTACAAGTTGAGTTTCCAGTGTCAATAGCAGACTATTAAACAGTATAGGAAGTCGCTCGCAGGTGCCTGAGCTGACGATATTTAAGTAGTAAGGTGCGTCTATATAAGACGGCCCTACAATCCCTCCCGACGAAGGCGGGTTCCTTGAGAAATCTTTAAATCTTAGGCATACTTTAAGGTGGTTTTAGGTAGGTAAACATTGCAGTATGATGAAGCAGAATAACAAAGACCGAAATGAAATTCTAAACGGATTTTTCTAATGGGTTAAGTTTCTCAAGTATTAGTCATTGTGTAACATAACCGGAACTCTACGAGCATGCAATGGGGGGTGCACCGAAGTCTCTGTCCCTTTTGCCCTCGACATTATAGGGTCGGCAACACGTATACATATATGTATGACATCTCTGAAGATGCCGGTGTTCATAAGGTGCAGTAGCTGTTCACTATCAGGTTACTTGGAACTGATGATAAAGACAACGGAACAATAACAAAGTATGTTTAATTTATATTACCTTATTTCATTTCAGCAGATTCTTGTAGCCTTTTAGGATCCTACGGAATGGTTGTGGTTTGGAACAGACATTATTCATATTATAACTACGTACGTACTACTATTCATATTTCAGAAAATTACAGAAGATGCTGAGGTTGATAAGTTACGAATACAGTTTAGTGATTCTACGGCTTCGTATTTGGTTTATGCCTTAGAATTAGCTGAGTAGCATTCAGCTTCATGGCGTCATATTAACCTTTTGAATGCCTTACATCATATATGAGAAATGATTTATACCTACTATATGCCAAAAGCTCGAATCCAAGTATTTGCTTAGCCTTACGTAAAAGTATGAAAATCGCTTTGACAGCTACTGAAATCATGACAGCTAAAGGTGTTATTGGCGTTGCAGGCACGACACCCAGTAACATGTAGGTATTAGAATACAGGGTGATCAATCCAAATGGGTCAGTATAAATGGGTCAAATGGGTCAATCGGTTTTGAACACCATAATAACAGATAGCGAATTCTTGTCTTAGGAACTATGAGATCGATTTTAGTAATAAGAAAAACTACATTCATATACTTACAAAAATACGTGTAGGTACTGGACCCAGGAGTCGAACCTGCACTTTTGGAAAATAAAATCGGAATTTTAATTTGAATCTTGGTTGCGTAGCTCTAAAATAGTAAATATTACTGAGGGCCATGCTATCTAAGACAAATACAATACGTTGTTTTTCAACAATGAATTAGTTTTATTCTTCAATACTTCAGTGCCACCGCCAGCCCTTTGACTTTGTTTGGGGAAGTTACAAATTATGAGAAATATCGAATTCTGTTCTTAGGAACTGTGCCATTATTATTAAATCAAAAAACTTAGCCATGTTTCCTAAGAACAGATTTCGAAATAATATTGAATTCTGTTCTTAGGAACCATGCCATTATTATTAAATCTAAAAACGTGGCCATGTTTCTTAAGAACGGATTTCGATATTTCTCATAGTTTGTAACTTCTCCATACAAAGTCAAAGGGCCGGCGGGGTGACGGCACTGAAGTATTGAAAAATAAAGCTTCATTGTTTAAAAACAATGCATTTCATTAGTTTTAGATATCATGTTTGTTACTAACATTTACTATTTAAGAGCTACGCAACCGATATCAAAACGAAAACAACGAAATTTTATTTTTCAAAAAGTGCAGGTTCGATTTTTGGATCGAGTACACGTATTTTTGTAAGTGTATGAATGCGGTTTTTCTTTTTACTAAAATCGATCTCATGGTTTAGACAAGATTTCGTTATCTGTTATGGTTTCCAAAACGTCCGTACTGGATTTGGATTGATCACTTAGCTTCTACTACCTATACAGGGCAGTAGAAGTCACTACGTACGTCAAGTGCTAATTGGGCCACCTTATCGATGAAATCGTGCAGTAAGTCGGCTCTATCTTCAGTAGAATCAAAGTAAGCAAGTAAGTATTACATTATTATTTATTCCATGTAAATATTAGGTATCAAATCCGCCACAAGGGACCCTTAAAGTTTCCATCGGTCTGTCTGTATTATTGTTTGTCTGTCATGTCAAGGCCACATAAACCGTGACTTAGTAATGCGACAATGGGCGAGGAATACGTGTATTCAATATCCCCCGTGTATCAGGTTTGTGTACCAATTAGTTGCGTTTGATCTGACTAAAGAATTGTATTGTACAGAACCAGTGATCGTCAAAGACACTATTGGGATCCAAATGGGTCCTTGATCATTACGAGGGTTGCGTGGTGAAACCCGATAAGTCGAGCAAAACCGGTATTCAAAATACGAACTACATGCACTTACGTCAGGTTGTTATTTTAATTAAAAATGATCTATACTTAGCGGATTTTACCACGCCACCTTCGATTGCTATGTCCCTGTCCTATGCTATGTACGATAAATTCTTACGAAGACAGCGGGGCTAGCATATCTCATGTTTGACTGCAAGTCGCAGTCTTCCCGCAGCTATCCGTCTCTTTCTATCATTTGTTGATTACAAAGAGGCGCGTAGCTGGGAGCGGACCACGGTTGCTGTCAAATATAAGCGGGTCTAGCATATCTTGTGTTTGACAGCAACTCGCAGCCACATGTCTCTTTTTAATCAGTAGAATCCAATAGAGATGGTTGCTGTTAAACACAAGATGTGCTAAGGCCGGTGATTCACGTCATTGATCAAGGCACTGGTCTCACCACGAGCTACTAAGCTATGAACTATCGGCTATAAACACGAACAAAAGATACGAACGCCCGTGTAAATAAAAGAGCCACGGCGATACTCGCCCAGCTTAGTAGCTCGCGGTGAGACCAGTGCCTTAAGTGGAGTTACGAGAATATTGGAATGTTTTGTATGGGATACCCCAAAGCTTATATTATTATCATGAAAAATATTATTGTTATTGCAATAAAATAAAGTTGTTTAAAATGTCTTAATTGTTTCATTTACTATGAAATATTAAGGTTGTTCGATTGCCATACATATTAGAAAAATTACTGCATATTTTATATCTGGTAATATGTAAAGACTGCTTACTAAAACCACAATTGTATGGAAATCAAACCACTTTAATGCTGGAATTACACCGAGTCGTTCGCCACATGCAATCAATGTCGGTTGCCTGGCAACCTCATACTTTGACGCATTAGGCAAAATATACAGTGTAATTGCCACTTAATGCGAAATGTACAGTGGCGTTTAGAATTGCATGGACAATTTATGAATGAATTAATTCATAAAATGTCCATGCGATTTTAAACCCCACCGTGCGAGTATCATATAAATCCATTATTCATCGATGTCCATCGGACATCACAGTGCGTGACTGCTATGAAGTCAATCCTGACTTCTGTCATTTAAATACATTGTCAAAAAGTGACATTTTTGACAATGTATTCAACTGACAGCTGTCAGGATTGATTTAGTTGCGTGACGGCCTGGCACTGTTATAGTGCATTACGACACAAGTGTGAAAAACATGAAAGTCGATACTAGTGGCGATGTTTTAAAACACGACTGATAGAGAGTGTTTTAAATCGACACTAGTTACGAATTTCGTTTTTGCACGTGTCTCGTACGTTGTTTTTTTGTACAGATGGCCCTCCGAAGTCTTGAAACCTGACGTAAAATGACCCACTTCTCGCCACAGATAAAATATAGGGAAGATTCCGTGTATTAAGACATACATGAACAAACTATTGTCATCCTTCACCCCATCTCAAGACGTATTCCATAAGGAAAAAGAGACAAATAAAGTAGCTCTACTTGGTCGTGAACTCCATCAACGACTCCATTTTCTTGAACAATGCTACCAACCTGACTAGATAACATGTCATTACTATTAGTGATGTCCAGTCTTCAATCGTATACTTTTATCGTCAATAATAATATTTTTACCAAATTAGGTAGCGAATACAGTAGGAATAAACCTTATTTCCTACTCAAAATCACGATCTTCTTCGATCGTGATTTCAAAATCTACATTTTAGGATAAAAATAAAATCACAAAGTTAACGAAATATTTTCTTTAATTAAAATGTCATAATGAGGGTTTCCTAAAACGTATGCCACTAGTTGGCGCCACTTAGCCGTAAGGTCCCGCTAAGAAACACAATTATCTAGCCCCAAAGAAAGACTAAGTAAATGTTTTTTTTTTTAATAAAGTTTAAATTTTTTTATGTATTTTTTTTAACTCATACAAAATATTTAAACCAGAAACTATAAACATAGAATTCAGACAAGTTTCTGGACCTGCTCCCGCCCTGGTGATTTCAGAAAACTCTCATTATAACATGTTTTATGGACTTATCATTCCTTAAATAAAGCATACCTAACAATTTTGGTATGATGGCTTCTTTATAATTAAATTAATCAGTCTACACAAGTATCACATGAGCGTCATTATTAAACTAAACTTAATTTACTTGCTGGTTGATATGACATTGGATGATTACCAAATATGGTGGGTAGTACGTCAGAATGTAATCACTTATGCGCGTACCCTTGACTGAAACAACAGCTTAAAATTGTGCGGAGCATATTTTTGAATACTCTTTAGGGTACCAGTCGTCTGCCTTTTTGATATTTTTGACCCATAATAGCCTTTGTTCAGTGTCCAGTGGAAACCTGTTGGACATTAAAAACATCGATTCATTTTTGAGTTGACTATCAATACATTTATCGATATCACGATCGGTCTCTTAAGTACCACACTATGCGATACAAATGTTTGAATCCCACTATTTATAATTACATTACGAATGTAAATACAAATGGTTTAATCACAAAACTACACATATGTATCCGACAACAAATATTGAATAAGATTTTCAGTTACTTTTACCTTAATAAGGTTCGAAATCTTAAAATTCAAGTCAAAACTAAATTGCCGGTGAAACGTAATGTCTTTATTTTGTTCATTCAGGTAACCCTGGCGGTTTTTACACCCTGGAACCACACAAGTCATCACTTTTATCACATTCCGTGCACTTATCGAACAGAAATATACATGAAAAGCTTTATTTTAATCACTTTTACTATTTGCGGTTTAGGTGCACTAGTATACCCAAACAAAGATCGTTGACAGGCATTGCCGGCGTCACCCACAGATAAAATAGACTCGGTCTATCAATTTTATATGTCTATGCTTCTCGCACTAGAGCCTAAAAAAGGCACCATCTGTACTAAAAATGTCTTATCTATCAATTTCACAATGTTATTGGTGAAAAAGACAACACATTTTAAATTAAATGGAGATTAGACGTTGTTAGGACGGATCTCTAGCATGTTTATAAAATTGTAAGAGTAGTTAAAAAATCAATGCCTCTCATTTCGTTGTAAGCTCTATAACGTTGTGGTGCTGCTGCAGAATATACAGGATATAAATATATGCCTATATATTTTACTCGTAATTGAATCTGGTTAGATTTTTTTTCCAAAACTCATTATTGTTAGTAACATAGGCACCAGGCTAGCATGTCTTAATGCGCAGTAATACGCGCTCTTGTCGAAGACTACCAGTCCCTCATTGATTATATTGATTAAAAAGAGACGGGTAGCCCTCTGAAGGCCGCGACCTACTGTCAATCACCAGTTGTGCTAGGACCGCATACAGTTTTAAAACCATAGACCTCAAATGAGCGTTTTAAAGCGGCTATGTGGATATAGCAGTTTTGGCGGGGAGCAGGTTACGATTCTAGTTCAGCTACTGGCCGCGGATTTGATTATTCTTTTGGTCACGAGATGTCTGTAGTAAAATAAAAATAAATATTTAAGGTATTTATTGCTATGATTATTGAATATTAATTAGAAGAAATGAATAAATATTAATTTTAATTAATTTAAGCACAACATAACTGCGAAAATTGCTTAGAAAAGTTCGATTATTTATATGATTATTTTAGTTCAGATTTTCACCATACAGCGCTTTTTTGAAACCCGTAAAAATAAAAAATCTGGACACTTTCAGCATTCAGTGTTATGTAAAAATATAATGTTAGGAAAACTCTTTCAAATGGCATATAACTCAATCGACTAGATCAAAAATAAAAATCGTCCATTCTGGTACCCATGCGACATCTAGTGTCGAGTGGAAAAAGTATGGCGTCGTTAATTACCGCTAATTAACTAATAAAATAATAATATTTCGGTTCCTGCATTCGTTGGAGTGCAAGCTTATATTACGAAAAATAGCTTGCATCGGTACCTTTACAATGATGTGCACTACATGTGTATACACTTGTGCTTTATTGAAAAAAAAGTGTTTCTCGTTACAGGCATATGTTACATGAGCTGATTTCAACCCTTTTATAGACTCTACGATACGATTAAATATATATACCGGTAGCATTTTTCGCATTCTTTCATGTAAAGCACGATTCAATTAATTATACAGTGAATAATTTGAGAAAAACCTTATTATTTATACAGCTTTTTTTTTTAAATATCTCGGTCCCTGCACGCAACCCAATGTTGGTGTCATACAAACAAATAATCCTATGGCCAAGCCCTTTCAAACAAGGTACGTCTCAATCGTATACATCGATGGGACAAAATGCCCATTCTCCTTTATTTAAATTAGGCTTAGTTGTAAAGCAGTCGAGAATGAAGCGTATTTTGGATGGTAATTGATCAAATATGAAAACATACCTACTTAGTTTTTAAATTTGATTTTTATTACAATTTTATAAGTACAAAAATACATAGATAACATTGCTGGGTAGTGTAGTAATCAGCATATTTTAGTTATTTTCTATTTATCCGCTGAAATGATCAGCTCATTAATACGAAATGTCATTTTGAAATGAGTACCTATTCACTTATCGATGAATTTAATACCGAAAGGAAGCCCCTAGTTAATTGACGTTATTGCCGCCGCGACCGCGACTTCTATGTCTGACTAAAGTGCATTCATCCTTACTTGTCTTATCATGTAAACAAACACTTTCTGAAAATATTAATCACACTTTTCTCTGCAATTGCACAATAATCATCACTTCAAAAGTTTTTGCATACTTTAAAAAAACTCGCAATGTATTATAATCACTCAAAAAAGCACTGAAAAATATCATTTCCGTAAAGATTTTCGTCAATAAACGCTGTTACGGTCGGATAATATTAAAAACATCTGACATTGCGATGTCTAGATTGTCTATGTACCGTAATGTTGGCATGTCAATTATATCGATATTAATACTTAAAGTACAACTTGGGAAAAATGCAATTAAAATAAATTGCAGTAATTTACCAAAATTGAAATATTTAAATAACCATAGTTTTATGTTATAATTTTGAACTGATTAATTCTCTTCCTGACAGACGACGCAAAATCGATAATCCTCTATTTATGAAAGTCACAGATAAAATATAGGGAAGATTCCGTGTATTAAGACATACATGAACAAACTATTGTCATCCTTCACCCCATCTCAAGACGTATTCCATAAGGAAAAAGAGACAAATAAAGTAGCTCTACTTGGTCGTGAACTCCATCAACGACTCCATTTTCTTGAACAATGCTACCAACCTGACTAGATAAAATGTCATTACTATTAGTGATGTCCAGTCTTCAATCGTATACTTTTATCGTCAATAATAATATTTTTACCAAATTATGTAGCGACTACAGTAGGAATAACCTTATTTCCTACTCAAAATCACGATCTTCTTCGATCGTGATTTCAAAATCTACATTTTAGGATAAAAATAAAATCACAAAGTTAACGAAATATTTTCTTTAATTAAAATGTCATAATGAGGGTTTCCTAAAACGTATGCCACTAGTTGGCGCCACTTAGCCGTAAGGTCCCGCTAAGAAACACAATTATCTAGCCCCAAAGAAAGACTAAGTAAATGTTTTTTTTTTTTTAATAAAGTTTAAATTTTTTTATGTATTTTTTTTAACTCATACAAAATATTTAAACCAGAAACTATAAACATAGAATTTAGACAAGTTTCTGGACCTGCTCCCGCCCTGGTGATTTCAGAAAACTCTCATTATAACATGTTTTATGGACTTATCATTCCTTAAAGCATACCTAACAATTTTGGTATGATGGCTTCTTTATAATTAAATTAATCAGTCTACACAAGTATCACATGAGCGTCATTATTAAACTAAACTTAATTTACTTGCTGGTTGACATGACATTGGATGATTACCAAATATGGTGGGTAGTAAGTACGTCAGAATGTAATCACTTATGCGCGTACCCTTGCCTGAAACAACAGCTTAAAATTGTGCGGAGCATATTTTTGAATACTCTTTAGGGTACCAGTCGCCTGCCTTTTTGATATTTTTGACCCATAATAGCCTTTGTTCAGTGTCCAGTGGAAACCTGTTGGACATTAAAAACATCGATTCATTTTTGAGTTGACTATCAATACATTTATCGATATCACGATCGGTCTCTTAAGTACCACACTATGCGATACAAATGTTTGAATCCCACTATTTATAATTACATTACGAATGTAAATACGAATGGTTTAATCACAAAACTACACATATGTATCCGACAACAAATATTGAATAAGATTTTCAGTTACTTTTACCTTAATAAGGTTCGAAATCTTAAAATTCAAGTCAAAACTAAATTGCCGGTGAAACGTAATGTCTTTATTTTGTTCATTCAGGTAACCCTGGCGGTTTTTACACCCTGGAACCACACAAGTCATCACTTTTATCACATTCCGTGCACTTATCGAACAGAAATATACATGAAAAGCTTTATTTTAATCACTTTTACTATTTGCGGTTTAGGTGCACTAGTATACCCAAACAAAGATCGTTGACAGGCATTGCCGGCGTCACCCACAGATAAAATAGACTCGGTCTATCAATTTTATATGTCTATGATGAAAGTAGTGAAATTATCGCTGACATTTCATTACATCGACATTTCTAATTACTAGTGATTGTCTTTGATTGATCATCGTTGACGTTTTATTTGTTTACATGATAAGACAAGTAAAGTTAAATACACTTTAGAACAAATTAAAAACTGTTTCCATTCCAACGACATGTAATTAATAATTATACGGAATTATTAGGTACGAGGCGGGACAAAATTGTCCCGGACAATATTAAATCAAAATTGATTAAAGCTTCATCTATAGACAGTTACAAGAACTTTCACGATAAAATAAAAGCGTTCATAATAGCGCCATCTGCTATGTAATGTTGACACTATAACAACGTGTTGTTCACCTGAACTCGACGAGGTGTGTACTCGTATGTTTTAGCGATGCAGCTAGGGTTGTAATTTTAAATATTTTGGCTAGATGGCGCTGTAATAAAAAAAGGCGGTAGTTGAGTTCTATACTGATAGATGGCGGTATCTTGACGACTGTATTTGCCCTCATTTAAAGTAAACTTAAAATTCTATGGATAGGATATAATTTATCGTTAATTTTAACATATCTGCGCGACTTCATGAGTGAAATTAAATTAACTACAATGTTCCGGTCGGTAAAATTAATTATACACAATTCATCATCATCATCATTTATTTAGCTTGACCCTTGTCGGTGGAGTAACTTAATTATACTATAAATATTTTGTTCAATACAGACGGTGCTTTTTTACGCACTAGTGTGAGAAGTGATTCATTTCTCGCCAGGTCAAAAACTTTGGAGGGCCATCTGTAGGTACTAATAAACCTCGTGCGATACTAGTGCGAAAAGAAAATTCGTAATTCGTGTCGATTATTACAACACTCCCGTCGGTCTTGTTTTTATTTATCGCCACTCGTTATAAACAAATTTTTTTTCGCACTTGTATCGTAATGTACCTATATACTATTATAGTGTACCTACCACTGCGTAATGAATGTACGATAAATGTTTGTTTTAGGCCGCTCAAGGCTGTAGCTGTGGCAGGACTCTCCCCAGTCATAGGACAAGGACCTGCCGGACTGGTCACCAGAGATCAGATATAAGTAATCATTTTAACGTGCTGGTTCTTGATTGCTTTTTTACAGGCGCGGATCCAGGACTTCGTTGAGGGGGGGGGGGGCACTGCCCTATGATATGCCCTATAATATTTTATACTTAAAACAGCACCTACGCATACATAAGTCCAGTGTGAGGGGGGGCAAGTGCCCCCATTGACCCCTCGTCCCCTTACCCCCTGGATCCGCGCTTGCTTTTTTACATACAGATCGTTAAAGCTTGGCACCTTTATAAATTAATCTCTATTTTTATAAATTGTTAGAGATGGGTTATAAAATAAATAAATTAAACAAGGCTCACTTCACGCATTACTACTCGACTTATTTGACCTAGTGATTAAATAAATAGTATAATAATAAGTTACTTGCAAAGTATTGTAAACCCATTCATTATAATGAGCTTATAACAATTACCTATAACTTATACATTTAAAGAAAATTTTCAAGGACAAATGGATAATTCTAAATCTACCTGATTGATTCCAGTGTGATCGGTTTCTTGATCTTCCCGGCGGGTATCCTTTAGTAACTTGAAAAATAAACTTTGATTATATTGCCATGTGTCTGTTTCATAAAACATGTTCTTGTGTGTATAATATAATAATGTTAGGGGGAACCCAAAAAACCGATCACTGTTGATTACCTACGTTCATTTCGAGAATCTTGGAAACGGTTTCAATTATTATGTTGAAATTAGCTGTGTAGGTAGGTGTTTTCTGGAATCAAATCGATCCAGTTATTAGCTGTTTTTATTTTTGGAATAACACGTGTTTTTGAGTTAGCGAGGGAAGCTCCATCGTCCAGGTAGGTACCTGCACTCAATCAATTGGAACCCTAGGTTATTCTAGAATCTTGTCAAAATGACAATTAGCAAGAGACTTCTCACAAGTCGATTCTTAGCGTCACTTTGACAAGGTTCCCGAGTGGCCCAGGGTTCCAATTCCAATTGGTTGACTGTACTTACTTTTAGTTATTACCTATAATATGGAGTGAGCTTTCTACAATTATTTTCCTGTAGGTACATAAAATACCTATGCTAAAAGAGATTACAATTGTTCGGAGGTCGTCTTTTCAGCGATATCATTGCCTAATGTACTATTACGTCTGCAATAAAGAAAATTATCTAGTCGTGTAAATCAGACATAAAAATAAAATAGGTACCTGCCTATCTACTTGCATACATTTATATTCTTCCTATTTTGTCGTCATATGTGGAAGCAATAACTTCCACCAATATGAAAACGTACCTACTTAAGTATTGCTTTTAATACCTCAGTAAAATTGAATGCCTGTAATCAATAAAAGTATGATGTATGTAATAAATATTTTATTTATGGGGTATGGGGTACTAGCTGTAAGTAGATGGTTTTATTTCACGAATACGCGTTTTTTTGGTTAATAATTGTCATATCATACAGGTTACGAATTGCGAATTGACAAATCACTGCGTCATCAATGTCATTATCGTGATTGAAACCATCTATGAGTGTCTACTTTCTTGACTTTTTTCTTGTTTATTCATCCATCTTGTACAGAGGGACGATTTGTTGCATAGGAAGAGGTTATCATTTCCACTATTTTTTTTATGTAGCCATGTTACTCGATTAGGTACTTCGAATGTAATGGAACCTGTACCTATAGCTCTCAGATGGTCCCCTTGGTACCAAGTTGGAGTCTGATGCTGGGATCTTGGTGAAATCAGTTGAAGTCGGTTTTTATTTAGACTATGAGTAGGGACCCGAAACACCAATGATGATCGAGATTATTTCAAAGTCTTGTAACTTAGGTACTATACAAGCGGTATCTAAATGATGGTGTTGAAAAGAAACTTTCAATTGCATTTTGAATTACAGCAAATTTATACACTGTAGCTGTACTATGACTTGGCAAGTAATGTTAATTGATTTGTGTATGTGTCTTAGTGAGTATACATTTTACGGGAAACATTGTTTATAGTGATTCCTGATTACCTCGGGAAAGTATTTGTATTTCAGGAAATACGATAAATACATCTATGTCAGTTTTACGTACCTGTGTAAAAAAGACATCGAATGCTTCCCGATACTATCTATTTAAGGAATTAAAAAACATCTATACATATTCCATATATAAATTAAGTTTGTTATTTATAAATGGCTG
>JALPQI010003551.1:0-31368 GCA_025490895.1 Thaumatotibia leucotreta | reverse complement strand
GTTGTGGGTCCAGGGAAGCCCCACAATAAAAGATCACTGGGAGCTAGTGGCGACTCCTCTGTGTTGGCCGGAGATTCCAAGAGAACGAAGGTGGGAGGATCGTTTGCGGAGGTAACGGCTAGCGAGAGGGTAGCATTGGTCCCAGTGACCTTTCCAGCTGACAGGATCTTGGCAGAGCATGTGGGCGACATACAGGTAGCCGTGCTAGAGCTCCTGGCTGACGCTCCAGATCCTCTGCCGAAGATCACGATCGGCAATGTGGTGGGGGGCGCTCTCCACGTCAATTGCCAAGGGAGAGAGGCCTCCGCCTGGCTCAGCTCAGTAATCGGAGGAGTGGAGATTGCTGGGCTGCGCCTAAAGGTCGTGGATGCCAAGGACCTTCCTAAACCAGTGAAGATGGCCTGGAAAACGAAGATCCTTGGTAACGCGGACATCAAACTGCTCTACCGTGTGCTACAACGGTATAACCCCTTGTTGCACACGGAAGAGTGGAAGGTGGTGGACACCTTGGTGGCCTCGGCCGGTACTCGGCGCATCGTACTGATGGATCGGGTGTCGGCGGACGTCATCAAGGCGGCCGGCTACCAGTTGCACACAGGGGTTGATCTCAGCTCCTTCAAGCTATTGGAGGATGCTGAGGAGAGGCATGGAGGAGGTGCGATCAACACCTGTGCTGCCCCGGGAACGGACACCCAGCCGCTCGTGACGGCTGAGGAAACCGACAAGGCTCCGGAGCCGCAGGCGCTGCCGACCAGCAGCGAAATCGTGGCGGACGATGTGGAGGGACAGGCGCGGGAGATGGGAGGCAGGGTGGCGTCCACGGAGGATCTGGCCGTGCCGCGTATGGCTCGTGAGTCCTCTCCGTTGTCATCGTTGGTGGGCTCGGAGGACCTGCGGGGCCTGTCTGAGCTCTACCTGGAGGGCACCCTGTCACCCATGTCCTGCGAAGATACTGTCCAGGAGGTGGCTGCTGATCTCAGCACCACCAAACATTAAACGTCCCAATGGAGGGTATAAGGTGTGTACAAATTAACTTACAACACAATAAAGCAGCCACAGCCCTTCTGGCAAGGCAGTTAAAAAGCGATAAATTCGATATTGCCCTTATTCAAGAACCATATATATATAAAGGTGAAATAAGAGGACTAAACAATACTGGGGGAACAATTATTTACCTCTGTCCCGATAGTAATATGAGAACATGTATCTATGTGAAAAATGGCATCAATGCGATGCTCTTACATGCTTTCTGTTCCAGGGATCTGACGACTGTCAAGATCCAAAACAAGGGGGAGGGTAAGCAACTAATCATCTCGTCGGCATACCTTCCCTACGAAGCAACGGACCCCATCACGCAACAACTTAGGGGTCTCGCTGCACTCGGCAGCCAAGCGAACACTGATCTCATCATCGGCTGCGACGCAAATGCGCACCACGTCATCTGGGGCAGCTCAGACGTCAACAGAAGAGGAGAGAAGGTACTGGATTTTCTGGTGAGTTCTTCCCTACAAATACTAAACAAAGGCAATGAACCAACTTTCGTCAATGCTAGACGAGGTGAGGTAATTGACATAACGTTAACTTCTAACAACGCTACTAATAGTATTAGTTCTTGGTATGTATCTAATGATATTTCCCTATCCGATCATAGATATATATGCTTCAGGTACAACACTAAATTTCATTTAGAAACAGTACGAAAACGCAACCCTAGGAACACTGACTGGCCAGCCTACGCAAGGCAACTGAAGGTGGAACTAGGGGATCCCAAATGTAAGCTAAATTCTGTAATAGGCATAGAATTCTCAGCGGACGCAATAGTCCAAGCTGTCCACACAGCATGGATTAATAATTGCCCGGAAAAAATAACCCTGGCAAAGAAGACGCCGTGGTGGAACTCCAATTTAGAAAAACTCAGGAAAGAAACTAGGGCTGTCTTTAATGATGCTAAAAGGAACAAAAACTTTGAGCTTTACGCGCGAAAACTTACAGAATATAACAAGGCTGTAAGGAAAGCTAAAAGGACCGCATGGAGAAATCACTGCGATCAGATTGGGTCAATACCAGAAGGTATGAGACTCACAAAAGCACTTGCAGCTACCAAGTCAGTCCCGCTTACTTCCATCAGAGGGAGTAACGGAAGTATGACAGAAACGGGACTGGAAACCCTGGAAATCATGTGTAAAACGCATTTTCCGGGGTCCATTATTCACCAGGGCCCTGTGGACAATGAACCAATAAGTGTGTTGGAGCAATCCATAAACACGACTAGACATAATTGGGACACGTCTAAAAAGGTAGTAGATCACAACAAGTTGAAGTGGGCGCTGTCAACGTTTCAGCCATATAAAGCCCCGGGGCCAGATGGGATCTACCCCATTCTACTACAAGAGGGTGCAAGTACAATCATACCGCACTTGAGCAGGTTGTACAGAGCCTGTTTAGCCTTCGGCCATGTACCACGTATATGGAGAATGGTTAAGGTAACCTACCTGCCAAAGCCTGGCAAGGCAGATTACACCGAAGCTAAATCATATAGGCCGATAAGTCTCTCGTCATTTTTCCTCAAAACTATGGAAAAACTGGTAGACAGACATATAAGGGATGGACCACTAAGAAGGCATCCTCTGCACCAACTACAGTGCGCTTATCAACCAGGCAAGTCCACTGAAACCGCACTGCATTTGGTGACTACTAGAGCGGAACAGGCTATAGAAAACAGAGAAATATGTCTAGCCGGGTTCATAGATGTGGAAGGCGCATTTGACCGTACCACGTATCAAGCGATCAATAATGCTGCCTTGGAACATGGCATAGAACCGACTCTGTGCAGGTGGATCGGTAATATGCTGAATAGTCGACTAATAAAATCCTCCCTCATGGGAGACGAAATATTAGCCACGGCAACAAAAGGATGCCCACAGGGGGGTGTACTATCACCAACCCTGTGGAGTCTAGTAGTGAATTCACTACTGGAGGAGCTAAATAAAGGTCCTCTGTACACAGTAGGATACGCGGATGATTTAGTGATACTGGTCACCGGGAAATTCCCAAGCACTGTATCGGAAATCATGAATGGAGCGCTGAAGCTAGTGGAACACTGGTGTAATAGTCGCCAACTCTCCATTAATCCGGCGAAAACTGTGGTAATACCCTTTACCAGGAAAAAGACCCTCGCCAACATGAAGCAACAAAAGCTCTATGGCAGGGTACTAGATATGTCCAGCGAAGTGAAATACTTAGGTATGACACTTGATAGAGAACTGAACTGGAAAAAGCACGTAGACCTCCTCATAACCAAAGCACTGAGAGTGTTTGGTATGTGTAGGTCAGCATATGGCAAAACATGGGGCTTAAACCCTAAAGTACTGAGGTGGATCTACACTATGATGGTGAGACCTATCATTCTGTACGGTAGTCTGGCATGGTGGCCAAGAACTGCAAAGGGTACATGCAAGGATGCTCTGAATAAATTACAAAGAGTAGCGTGCATGGCAATCACAGGCGCGTTTAGAACGACGCCAACGGCGGCGTTAGAGGTACTGTTGGACCTACCGCCGCTACACCTGGTTATACAGTCGGAGGCACGCAAGTCCCTGCAAAGACTCAAGATCTTGGGTCTATGGAGTGATAGCATGCCAAAGACCAAACATACAAGCATGGAACTAGACAGTTACATGGATAAGTTAACAAGTATGGGTAGTGATAAAATGCTGCCCAAATTTGTTTTCCAAAAGAATTTTAAAACTAAAATTCATAATAGAGCCGAATGGGCGGGGGGTCTACAGCCACCAATCTCTGATGGGAACGACCTTATCTGGTACACTGACGGATCCAAGACTGGATCCGGTACGGGCGCAGGCATTTATGCAAACGACTACCGTGGTAGTGTAAGTATGGGCAACTATGCGACTGTATTCCAAGCGGAAACCTATGCGATTATTGCCTGTGCACAGGAGATTATAGATAGACAGACCCAAGGTATGAATATCTATATATTAAGCGACAGTCAAGCAGCACTGAAGGCCCTTACGGCGCCTAAAGTAGACTCTAGACTAGTATTCAACGGCATCCAAGCTCTGAACAAACTTGGAAGGCGAAACAAAGTGCAACTGGTATGGATCCCAGGGCACGAGGGCTTCCTTGGCAATGAAAATGCAGATGAGCTTGCAAGAGGGGGTTCTACAAACAACTTTGTAGGACCAGAACCATTTGTAGGACTCTCACAAGGAACTATTAAAACAGCCATGAAAGAGCGAGTTAGATGGAAGCACCAGGAAGAGTGGAACAATCTAACGGGGCTCAGGCATTCAAAGCTCTTTATGCACGAAGTAGACTCGGGCTGGAGCAAAAAGCTTTGGAAATATAGCAAAAGACAACTCAAACTCATAACGGGGGTGTTTACGGGACACTTTGGGGTCAAAACTCTCTTGGCCAAAATGGGTCTTTCTGACAGCATAGACTGTAGAATGTGTGGCGAGGAAGAGGAGACAATGAAACACTTGATGTGCGAATGTCATGCCCTCGCCAGACAAAGGATGAAAGACTTCGGAACCGGCTATCTGGAACCGAAGGAGGTCAAAACGCTACCGCTAGGGTGCATCCTCAAACATATTGAGTTGATAGAACAATCCCTGGGGTAGGCGAAACAGGGGGCAATTACACAAAAGATCCCAATGGGTCGAAGTGTATCCGTAAGGGCCCCGCAAATAAGATAAGATAAGATGTGATAAAACTCCTCCCAAACAAACGTGTTTTTTAGGGTTGTAAATGGCAAAAACGGAACCCTTATAGTTTCGCCATGTCCGTCTGTCCGTCTGTCCGTTCGTCCGTCCGTCCCTTTGTCCGCAGCATAGCTCAGTGGCCGTCAATACTAGAAATCTGCAATTCGGTACAGATATACATTAATCATGGCAACAAAATGGTACAATAAAAACTAGAAAATATTTTTCTTTCGGTTACCTCCGCAACTGGTGAAGTGGGGATGTTTTTTTTTATTTGCTGTAATCTTTTAGTGTGTCTAATATTATGAAAAAAATATTTTATTTATTTTGTGTATGTACAAGGTGTGTAATCTATTAGCACTGATTCTTACGTACTTCCGTAATATTTGTTTCGAACCTGAAGTCATATTTAAATTAAATATTTAAGTTAAATCATGCAATACTATACATAATACGTATACATACACATTGTTATCTTAGATGTTTAGTAGGTATAGGTATTTTCGGCTATCTAAAATAAAATTGTGAACAAAGGATCGTTTTTAAGAAGACTGCCTTTAAAGGCCTTTTAACTAAATGACTGTTACGTATTTATTTTGACTCAGCTGGACTTCGTTCAAATGGAAATTAATTTAGGCAATTTAGTCTGATGATTTATATGGGCAACATGATTAATTCAATTTGTAAATTGGCTCACTAGGATTGTAATGTAAATATATAAGAGTTATAGGCACTAGTTTAATTATTAAATTATAAACATGAACATTCCGAATAATATTGATACATTTAACGCTAAACAGACAAATTTGATTGGAAACCTACATTGTATGTATTATAAATAGTGAAGTGCAGTAACAGTAAAATACTATATCTATGTATCGAACGCGGCAGTGTATTTTTTTAAACAATTATTCTAAAGGAGGTACTGTATGCTTAGCACATGATTGGCAATAAAAGAGGGATATATAGTCTATCTCGCGGCGACCTATTGTCGCACTAAAATCCTGTGCTTAGCAACTGGTGAAGGTCGCAGGAGTCCTATGGATGCGGGTGGCACAGGACCAGTTATTGTGGCAATCTTGGGGGGAGGCCTATGTTCAGCAGTGGACTTCCTTCGGCTGATATGATGATGAATTTTTCTAATCCCAGGGTAGGTCGTAGTGAGTATATAGTCTCAGTAACGACCCTACGGACCCAAGTACTGCAAAGGAGTAGAACACAGTATCTACTTCAAAGTAAAATAGGTAATTATGCCAGCATTTTGTCAGCCTCCATAGCCTAGTTGGTAGTGACCCTGTCTACGAAGCTGGAGGTTTCCAGGTTCGAATCCCGGCGAGGGCATTATTTGTGTATTTATTTATCACAAATATTTGTTCCTTTAGTCATGGCTGTCTATGTATTTAAGAATCTACATATATGTATCTATCTATTACATAGTATATCGTCGCCTGGTACCCAAATCACAAGCCTTAATTGAGCTTACCGTGGGACTAGGTCGATTTGTTTAAAGATGTTCTAAGACATTTATTATTTATTTATTTATTTTAAGTCTTTTCATTGATCTCATTTTGGGAATTTGCGGTATTATATTACGAATCAGGAACCACTGGTAATACCTCCCTTTACCTTATCGAATATATTATTCTAGTGAGATATAATAAATGCAACCTACCTACATGAGACAAAAACTACGATCTCTTGAAATATTCAAAACATGTATTCATAGTATCGCTAGTAAAGTTCAATTGCAAGTCAAGAGTCTCAGCTAAAAGCCCATTTGCTGAAATGACTCCCGTTAGAATGATAGCAAAGTCAACACTCCGTGGCAGTAATGTCAGGTTCTTCACATTTTATTCGGAGAGGAAAGCAGGTAATGTTCACATTTTGATGTATGACGATCTTTTCTATACTTATTGAAGCGACTTAAAATGTTCAAAAGAAAGTTCTCAATGCCACTGTTGATTTTATTCGTGATGAGTAATAAAATAAAATAAAAAAATGTCTTGGGAGATAACATACAAATCGACCTAGTCCCACGGTAAGCTCAATTAAGGCTTGTGATGTGGGTAACGATAACTACGATATATTTAATGGTAGATAGATACGTTTAAGTAAATATTGAAAAACATAGACAGCCATGACCAATGAACAAGTATTTGTGATTTTGAAATTTCCGTGCGGTAAACCATGGATTAATATAAAGCTTTTTGTAGTCCTCAGTTATTTATCGTTGATGTTGTAGTATGATTTTGAGATACGAGATTATTTGGAATACCTGTTCAAAAAAGCTTTTTTTATATTAGAGTTTCTTGGTTTGTTTATTTATTGTTGGCATGCGGCAGATATGTAGATTCCATCATTGTCATCATAAGACATTGACCAGTTTTTGTTGCCAGACTTTAAAATAAATTATATTAAAAAAACAACAATCCAAATAAGAGGCCAAATACATTTTTTATTAATGATTATAGTCTCCCACACACACCCTTATAAATCCATTTTTTCTACTCCTGACCTTTTTTTTCGCATAGTTTGTGCATTTAATGTGCAGTGCCTATAAAATGTGATTTGTTTCATTATTAATTTCTAATGTTCTGCCTGCTCCTTTTGGGAGTGTAGGTATGTATGAGCTGTCATTATTATTTAAGGTGTTGCCCTTCAGGCTCGCAACTCAGGCCGCTCGCATTTTTTGATCCTTATAATATCACTATTGCATAAAATACTATTAAGATATTTATAGTAAAATGAATAAAAACGGCATATTCTGTTCATTTTGATAAATCTAAAAGAACAAAGCTAAGAAAAATGCTAGGCACAAAAATTTTGCTCAATCGATCCTTTCCCTCCATCCTATTTCAAGGGTCCCGAACAAAAGCTGGCAATTTGTATACCTACTGGATGGCTCATAAATTTGAGCGTGCATAGTCGAATCGTGGGTACGCTTGTAAACATAAGACTAAAGATTTTTTTCTTTCATTAATTGTTGGTTACACTTTACGTAGCATTGAGATTATTTAATTAATTTATTATTACACACAGTGATGGTGAAAGTTCTTGTCCCGAATCCAGGAAAAGTATCAACACGGTGTAGACGTTTGCCTTATCAGTATCACAATTGAGTAGTTTTTTTTTCGGAATGTAAAAGATTCTAAAAAGTGTAAGTTTGTCGGAGATCAAGACAAGAAAATGCTCGTCAGAGGTGAAAATAATTCGATTTGTCTCACAAAACATTTAGTTTCGTGTGATATTTTATGCATATGCCTGTAATTGGGTGAATACTGCGTCATGTTTTGTTTGTGCTATTATTTAAGTTCATATGTTTTGGTATTACACCTGTTGGCAAACCTTAATAAATAAATAAATATCATCGCTCAGTGCCAATATCACAATTAGTCTTAATAAGCTTTGTGCGTGACGTCGTTACTTTTTAAAGATTTTCCCATGACATTTTAACCTAATACTGAAGACTAAATCCTAATGTTGTATCTATTTGTTGGCATCAAAGTAAACCGTTTTCGAATAGCGTTCATTTACGTAACAGAAGCCTTAACGTAAAATACACACGTTCAACGTTTCAGCTATTGAGGTTTTTATTAGATGTCTCTCAAAATATCCACCTCTTTGAAAGAAGCACTTACGCAAGTTGATATTCTTTGCCATTTTCATTTTACCGTTTTCCTGCGAAAAATGATTTGTATTATCGAGGCGCTGTCAGTAGTCGCTAAAACGGTGGCCTTATTTCCATGTTTACTTTTATGTTTAACGTAAGGTGGCACGAATAAGGAATAATGTTTTAACAGGCTTAAATATGTATGACATTAAAGGCAATTTGTAATTACTATGCCGATTATTATGTCTATTGACGCTTAGTTGAATCAGACTACGTAGGTTTGAGGGGCAAAGGCAAAATAGTACATTGTGCATCAAGGGAGGTAAGTACGGAATTACTAACGAGAATGTTAGAAGCTCGACGCTGTGAGGCCGAGGGCTTTTATGACTCGAGTTAGTATTCCGCTTTCCGACCGTGATGCATACCTACAATGCTTTTCATCACACTTGCCGACAAAAAAAATGAGTTGTAAGACATAATATTATTAAATGACGTGTAGATATTTCTATTACTCCCTAGGGAATTTCACTTTCCTATTACTCCCGCTACGTACGCAAGCAATGGCGCGTTTAGACAGCAAGTGTGATGAAAAATATACCTATATTAATTCAATATTGAGAAAGAGGTCAATTGTCAAATCCGATTCGGTTGGGCAGACTTTCGGGAAGCTACGACACATCTATTCGCCCAATATTGCGCGGTCCTTGAAGCCAGTTGTGGTTACCAGTGATGATATATACGGAACTGAAACGTGATGATTCACAATGAGCCTCATAAGACGGTTCAAAGTCGCCCAAAGGGCAATGGAGAGGTTGTACTAGGAGTCTTAGAAATCAGGCCATCCGCACCAGAACCAAAGTAACTGATATACCTCTTCAAATTGCTAAACTAAAATGGCAGTGCAAATTTGAGAGAATTCTCAGCGTGGGTATGCTCCCCACCTATATACTTAGACTGATGACCTGGTGAAGGGCGCAGGAGTCCGACTACTTCGGTTTTAATTAAGAACAAGTTGCATTAAAAATCGCATCAAAACTGCGTAGTGAAATAGGTACCGGCTGTTTTTTAGGGGTCCGGAGCTAAAATGGCAAAGATAAACCCTTATAAATTCGTCATGTCCGTCTGTCACAGCTGATTTACTCGGAAAGTATAAAATATGCTACAGTAATGATATTTGTTATGGATAATGTGATGTATAAACCGCTACCTACATAATTTTGATACTAAATTGTAAAAATAAATTAACTAGGGTTGGGGCCCTCCATACAATACATGTTACCTACTGACGGAAGACATTTTATTCGATGTACATAAGCGTGTTGGCTATCAGTAGAAGGGTAAGGCCGCGGATTTTGACGAATGTGACACAGACATAACATAAAAAAAATACGTTACGTTACCATAAAACGCAACGACAGTTACTATAAAGCTCAGCTCATACTGGTATGAACTCTGATTAAATAAAGGTCGTAAAAAAAAACATATTTTTATCACTAAATAGTTGTTTTAATCAGATATAATAATCAACCCATATAATGTAATTTCTCATACTTAGTAATTACTTAAATTAACAGTATTTATAAATGTTTTAATGCCATAATCTTTAGAACTAAATAAACTAAATAAATCACCATAAATGCTTAAATGGAAATTAAACTGTTATTAATTAACACTATTAAACGCGTTAAAAAATTATACTGTATTTCATTAGCCCTAGGGGGGTAAAATTACCCACTGGAAAAAGCTAATTACTTAAAAAAACGCAAATCAAAATACCTAAATAACAAAATAATTTGATTTGTTTCGCAAACACTTGTTACAGTATGCTGTCATTCAAAATCTAATAAAACTCATTGAAATGAGTAAATTTCTGTGTGCACTTCCCTTTACCACATATTTTCGTTACGTAACATAAAAAATACGTTACGTTTTGTAAAAATGTAACGTATTCGTAACATAAGTGTAACGTATATTTGAAAAAAGGTTGATTATCTTGGTAAATAATTGCAATCTGAACATAATAATACATGCTACTGACGTTTGAAACTAAACCCTTTCGTATGAAAAAACAGCCGTTTAATAATAATCACTACTTACCGTAAAAATCACACTACACTGTTAAAAATTAGGGAATTTTACAGACGAAAAAATGTAAAATTACATCATTTTCACAGAAAAATTTGTAATTTCACATATTTTTCATCAATTTTAAATTTATTTTTGTAAGATTGATGAAAAATATGTGAAGTAACAATTTTTTCTGTGAAAATTATGTAATTTTACAGAATTCTGTAATTTTTTCGTCTGTAAAATTCCCTAATTTTTAACAGTGTACCACTTTAGACGTTTTTTGCTAAAACTTTCGCCGCGTGCACTGTGACAACCATTTGTTAACGAATTAATGGGAGTGAGTGTGCCTATGGGTGTTGCCCTACTAGAATAAGAGTTCCTAGTGTCGATAAACAAATTTCTACCAACATTGGCTTAAATATGACCTTAAAAAAGCGTTACGAAAGTATCGTAACGTAAGTTTGGAATTGATGACCCAAAAAGTAAAGGGAAAGAAAACAGTAAAATTGTTCACATATCATAAGTCCTTAATGAACGAAGCAATCGTTTATCATTCTAATTTGGTTTAAAATCAAATATTTAATGCTGACAAGTCTAATAATATGAAAAAAAAAGGTTTTAAGTACTCGTCGTCGAAAAAATTACTCGACTTATGTTACGTTTTTGGCAGAAATATTTATTTTTTAATTTTAAATAAAGAGCTAAATTAGCTATTTCATTTGATTACATGTAACTGAGCATAGGGGAATATTTTAAAATTGATCGGAGTTCTCTAGATGTTGTCAGTTTTGTTTTATGAGCAAGACAAATTTTAAGCTCCGAATTCGTCAAAATCCGCGGCCTTACCCAGAAAGGTCTTTAAAAATTTATATTATGTAGGTTTATAAAATACATTTTTATTAAAGTGAACCGTTTTTGTGATATCAGCTCTCAAAGTCTTAAAAAGTGTATTTCCCCTCACTATTTTATAAACTACGAAGTACAAAATTAAAAAAAAAATGTTATTCATATTAATAAAAACTTTCATCAATTTTTGTTATAAATTATCTCTTATAACTATTTTTTGAGACAGGTTGATTTTGTCACGTGCTTACATTGGAGACGCTGGCTGAAATATAAAAAAATATATTTGCGACATCTATTGGCAGTATATGAGACTACATAGATCAAAGTACGCACCTTAAAAATAAGGAACGTAATGTCTGCAACCTAGGACTTGCTTTTAGCTCTGACGTAGTAGAAATACTTCCTTATGTTTGATGTAAGATGGCGCTATTTTAGAATACCTATTACCGCCATCTAGTAACAAACGCAGGCATTGCGAACCATATCAAGTCAGAAAAGTAAAAAGCTTTCAAATGTATTAACGTCATTCTATTCCGACAGATGTCGCTCATGAAATGTCGTCAACATCATTTTACAAGAAGTAAAAAAAATCTGAAACGGACAATAAGTTAAAAAAAAAACCGGCCACGAGCATGTCCGGCCATGCTCAGTGTAGGGTTCCGTAGTTATTAAAAAATGGCTAGGCCGATTATGAATTCATGATTTTTTTCATATTTTTGGACCTATGGATCAAAAGTTAGAGGGCGGGGGACACAATTTTTTTTTCTTCTGTAGCGATTATCTCCGAAAATATTGACTTTAGAAAAAAAGTTTCTTTCGAGACCCTTATTTTATTTATGAGACCTATTCAATGATACCCCACACTATAGGATTACAGCAAATAAAAAAAATCATCCCCACTTCATCAGTTGGGGAGGTACCCGAAAAAAAAAATTTCTTGTTTTAATTGTACCAATTTGTTGGCATGATTACTATGTACAACTGTACCAAATTGCAGATTTCTAGTATTAACAGCCACTGAGCTATGTTGCGGACAGACGGACATGGCGAAACTATAAGGGTTCCTAGTTTACTACGGAACCCTAAAAAGGTAATCAAACTTGCAACCTTGCATTATTTCATAATCACGCACTTTCAGAAGACATTCTTGGTTTTATCACCAACATTCACATACACGTTTTGTTCAAATTATTGATTAATCTAATATAGTTACTAATAAAGATGTTATAAATTATGAACATAATAATTATATTTATATTGTCTATGCTACGACGGCAACCTATGATTTTTTTATCACGTTTGTTCATGTATTCATTCGTACAGTCGAGTGCATTAATATATAGACACATTTGTAAGGGATCAGTATGGAGAAGTGTAATATTAATGCCCTTGACTGTACATAGTTATTAATCCATAGGTAATGTTTTGTACTGCAATATCGCATTTATGTCGTCATTATATGTATATCATGTCAATGTTAACTACCTGTCACTTGGTGCCGCGCTGATGATGCTTGGATCGCATCGCTTACTAGCGATTGTCTTAAACCATGCATCGTCGTGGTTTTTATTTTACGTCCGTCGAATACCAGTTTGCGCCATTTATCTCTGTCCTCGGCAAGCTCTTCCCATTTGTGGACTAGGATGTCAAAGGCGTGCATGTCTTGCTTGGCACAATATTTATGTTGTAATACCATTACACAAATAATAAGTAATATAAATATATGAATAACACAATTTTGATTTTTTTATGTTGTGTTCTGATTTCTTTAGTGAAATAATTTGTATAAACTATACGTCCATATATAAAACATAGGCTGTACGATGAAGGGTCCACCGAAGTCTACTGGGAAATAATTTTCTTTAATATCTAACAGAATTTGCGGCCACATTCTTGGCAAACATTGTTCAAGGAAAAACTTGAGAAATTCCCTTCCGGATCTATGTAAGTAGGTAGTCATATACATATGTATAATTGAAATAGAAATTACATGTCTACGCGTATTAAAATCCCTCCTATTATTAAACATACATTATCTATAATAGGTATTTAATATATGATCTTTTTATAGCATTAAGGAAACTGTAAGCGTGTAATGGTTACCAAGTCAGAAATAGGGGAGACCAGGTATGAACGTAACAATTTTCAGTTTATGATTTTTTATATTTTTTTGGTAGCAGTTGTCAAACTTTGCATCTTTATGTGCAATAGACACATATTTCATGTATCTTTTGGTACCAAAATAAACTTCATACATCCAATAGTTTTACAGAAAAATGGCTCACAGTGAAGAAGGGAATTTGTTGCAATTATCCCTACCCCCAGGGCTGGTTGTAACAGTGCATAGGGATAATAGAAACAAAGTAAATAACTATAAAATAATCAATATCATTATGTGTAATTAGTAATTTTAAGTAATCAACAGTCTTACAATGTCACTATCTCAAAGACGAACATTAACAATGAATGAATGTAATTAACATTAGGTATTATATGAGACGAAATTAATTTATACCTTTAGGATGTATGAGTGACGTGAGAGCAATCAACTTTCTGTCTTATTCTAAATGGCATATAAACAAATGCTTAGGTGTAATCCAAGGAATTAAATGCTTCCTGCATTGTCCTTATGTCTGAGTATACTACTAAGTTAATCATACAATGTACCTAATAATATGATAAAAAAAGTGTTTTATTCCTCATTGACAGTGAATATTTGTTTCCAGAAACAAATCCCGCCTTGAGTAGTGCCGCAGAACTCTCAAGTAAAACTTTCCTTTACTTTATATGTCTATGTAAACTGATGTGAGCCTGTTGGTACGTCTTTGCTGCGTCCCTGTAGGGCATTTAAAAAAAGGATCACCTCAACTGCAGCTAAAACTATAATTTCTATTTTGGTTGACTTCTGTCTGTTGTTATTTTGTGTATATTAGACATTCTGCAACAAAAAGGCACTAAGTATATGAGTTATTTAATAAACGCTAGCACATAGGTGTACCAATGAGCCTCAAATTTGGAAATCGGGATGAAAGTAACAAGTTGTTTCAATCATCCCTGGGTATCGAATTTCCAGAATCCCACAAACACGTAGCAAAAAAACATAAAAGCATCATTAAAACATTGAGTTGCAACCCTCAAACTGTAAATGATTAGTGACTTTACAACACCCATGCAAAACGGAAGCTATAGCGTTTACCATGAAAAATCTAGCTAAGATTGAAAAAATCGTTAAAAACTTACTTTTGACGCATTTTTCTGGGACTATAGCACTATTACGCATAACCTGCCGTCACAGCACCGTGGGTGTAACTGAGGTTAGGGGGGAATCGAAATGGCATCTAATGCCCTGAAGGACGTTCGGATAGATGTCGTAGAAAAATTTTAAATGAATTTGTTACGTTCATCCCGCGTTACTTTTATACCTGGTCTCCCCTACATATACTAAGTAAATTCTTTATCGAATGTATAAAGAATTTAGTATATTTCTGACTTGGTAACTTGGTTACAGACTTGGTCTGACTTTCAAAAGAGAATGGAATTAATATCGGATAGGAGGCAGTTAGCACATATTGCTTGAACGAAAGTGACTGACGTAGCCCGAAGAATCGCCAGGTTGAAGTGGCAGTGGGCTGGCCATATTGCCCGGAGGACCGATGACCGGTGGGGTCGGCGTGTTCTCGAGTGGCGACCACGCACTGGACGGCGCAGCGTGGGAAGGCCCCCCACAAGATGGCGCGACGACCTGGTAAAGGTTGCGGGTATCCAATGGATGCGGACAGCTCACGACCGATCTTTGTGGAACTCTCTGGAAGAGGCCTATGTCCAGCAGTGGACGTCAATTGGCTGATGATGAAATTCGACCGGTGTCCTCTAGACTGGAGTGGCCGAGTGGTTTAGGCATCAGCCACGAAAAGATGAGGACGTGGTTTCAAGTTTATTTGTTTTACTCACGTTGGCTTATTTACCGAACTTTTGAAAATCTTTCTAACTATAAATGGACATCATTAGATTATTTTTATGGCGACCATTTTATTACGAAGATAACATGTTAATTAATTGCTTCTAGCCGAATAAGCCCTCAGTATTGTCGAGGCATAGATTTGCAATAATTGAACTAAATTTGCCATTTTGGTTACCCATTATCTCCCAAATAAGTGCCTATCGGATGGACCGCTGCCTACACATACAGACGTGCGTAATTTAAAAGCGTCGTTGCTAAATGGCAGAGTCTAAGGTTGCATGCATATATTAGTACACCAAACGAAGGAAACTCAGAGGAAAAAACTCGTGTTTAAGCGAATTTTGGCAAAGTTGTAGGGAATGGTGTTCTAAACCACGTACTAAAAGTACTGGTAGTTAGGGGTGGAGCTAACGGGGGGAGAGGGGTGTAAAGGTCGTTATTTTTAATGTTTTCGTAAACCGTGGCTTATAGCAAAAAACGTTCTAGTACATAAGTAATTTATATAAAATTCTCTACAAAAAAGATGTACACATGTTTTCTCTGGGATCAATGTGTCATGAGATAAGAAAGTAAGAAGATGAACAATAAAGAAATAAACACATTTGTTCAAGTAGGTACCTATGGCATATACAGGATTGCTCGCGAGCATTCCAAAAGATTTTAATGCTGAATTCCTTTAGAGTCTTTAATGTTATATAAAAATTCCTGGATTTGGATTGGTTTCAGAGATAATCAACCTTTTCTTGGAATAAGTTTTTCGACGTAACTCGCCATAAAATTTATTTTTGAACAAACGACACGGAAAAATACATCGATTGGCTAATGACAAATGTCACTCTCATTTACATGGAAACGAATAGAGTGATCGCAAATATCGAAACACGACTCTATTCCAAAGGCGGATAAAGAAAAAAACGGAGGATTTACTCATCGTGTTTTGATTACTACTTTTCCAAATTACAATAATTTTGATTATAAGAAAGTTTTAAATATTTAGCTCTAAAATCAAATATCGCAATGGACGTTCATAGCGATGGCAAAAAGCGAGAACGTAGTAACCGCCAAAATGCAAACTTTTCACCAGAGCCAAAAAACTTTTCGATTTCAAGAAAAAAAATCATAACTCTTTCATTTATGAACAAAAATGCTTGATGTTTGGATCTTATTCATAACTTATGGTTTTCTTTCAACTGTCATATTTAATATTTAACATAAAAGACTGGTTTACGACTTAGTGGCGGTTACGACAATTGAACTCTTTTTTTTTCGTTACGCGAAAACGCTGTGAACGCCAGAAGTAAATGTACTAAAATCGTGAAACGAGTAAAATGTCCATAAAGCAGAAACGCTGTAATGATGCATTATTTATTCTAAAGATGCAATAATTTTGACGTAAATATCATTACGTTCTTTATAGGACTAACTGAAATGTGGTAAGTGTCCACGGCGAAAAAAAAACTGTGAAAACAAACGACTTAAGTATCAATCAACTTTTGTTAACATACATTTTTAAAATGTTTACTTTTAAATGCTGGTTTCTTACAAATTAAAAGCTCAGATGAAACAATTACAGTCTTAATATATCAAACACTACCTAGTCTCAATTACTTTGTATAAAAACATTATGAAAGTAACTTTAAACCTGTGTTGCTTATAAAATTTCAAAAGGCTAATAAAATCTCTTATATAAAATCACAACCTTGTATCATGCTAAAACAAACATAAATACTCTTAGGGTTAATCAGACTATAATATTGTTATCTCCTAAAACGAAATAATATTATTATAGGTAATGAGGTTCAATATTCCCGTGAAAACTTTAGAACTCTTTAGACTTTATCCTCAGTTTTGGCATTAATTTGTCTCTTAAATACCTAACTTTAAGCGACCTGGGGGATGTGGTAGCTTCTGTGGTAGCTTCCAGCGAGGAAATGCCTAACCTCTGGCCAAGAAATGAGCCAGCACTATGGTCACCCGTTGCCTCAGACAGCCTTTTCCCCAACTCCTTAAAAAGTTTGTGAGCGCCAGGACCCCATGACCCCAGAGTCTCCACCGCAAAAGCCGCAAAGTCATGGCCACCACAAAGGCCGGTGTACTTCCGATGTTTTAAGACTCCACAGCCAAAGCCACCCCACCCACCCTGACCGAAGTGGTGGCCACAATACATGTGAAGGCGCGAGGGTGTCCAAGCACGTCGCATCCCAAATAGGCGGCCTCCCAAACTGCCACGGTATGAGCGTCATCCCAGCTGGTCTCTTGCCATCGTCACGAGCCAGGCCAGGGGACTCGGCAGGCACGCCTACTTTGGCAAAAGCACGACGGATCACGTCATTCAGACTGGCGTGGCAAGGCATACGACCAGCGCTCCTCCGACAGGAGAGGCCGTGGCCACCCTGGGAGTCTACCTCACCACCGCAATAGCAACGGTGGGGGGCAACTATATCCTCACCCAAGCGAAGCCCAGCGGCCAACCTTAGGGAATTATTGTCCAGTAATGTGGCGCAACTCCTGGAAGGGTAAGCCAATATCCTGACTGCGTTTCCGACGCTGCAAGCAGACGGGCTTTTTCAGCTGAGGAGGTGGTGGAGTCAAGCAAACCCAACTGTGCCCCGCGGCACAGAGGCTTATCCAAAGCTCTCTGCAGATCCCGTCCTGATGGCAATTCATCACTCGGACAGGCCAAACTTCAAACATCTATCGCCTCCGCCAAATACGCTACCTCGAAATCAAGTAGTGATGGATTGAGAATACTTCCTACGAGAGTAAGCGTACTGTGCACAGACGATATAAAAGCGGGAATTGCAATACTCGACACCCACCGTAGACCTAAGCCACCAAACCGTATTGGAAGAGTTGCCTGGATTAACTGCCTCTCATCCAGTTTGATATTTAAGATGTTTTGCATTGTGGCGTGTGTCAAACTGTCCAACTTCTCACACAGTTCCGGAAGCTTCCAAAAAGGACTGCATTGCATGGCATACATCAACTTTGGCACGAGGAGACATAACCAGAGAATGAAAAAAGCCATGTGCGAGGAGACCTTGAACAGACTGTCTGAATGCTGGGAGAAACGCTGAATTTGGGCATCAACAAAATCAGGCATTGATCCCTTAAATACAGGGGCTTCAAGTAGATGAAGAGAATCCGCGTTCATCACCTTGATACCTGGACCGACATTTGACAATAACCGACCGACAATTTGCTAATAATTTGGGACCTGCTTACATTGACTGAGCTCACATACAGCTCACATTTTCCCATATTGAGCTCAAGACCTATTTCTCTAAACTTAGCAGCTAAGGAGGTCAAATCACTCAGAACAAACTCTGCCTCGCCCCCGAGGCTACCGTCGTCCAGGTACCACATGTTGAGTTTACTGCCAAGTGTCGAGTTAATAGAGTGGATTGCAAGGCTAAAAAAAGGCGGATCCGAGTGGATCACCCTGCTGACAACCTATTGTAAAAAATATGTTGTGCTTCGCGTACATTCAATCTGAAAGGCTGCTGTAACCTTGCCAGAGATAGGAATATAATCAGAGATCGGCACCACCCGTGTCGCACTGTGTGGTTTCTATAGTAACTTTAAAATAAACTTTATTTATTATGTCATGTTTTTGTTTCAAAAAATATGTTTGAGTGTGTGTAACACAGTAGTATTAAATAAAAAAATATCAGTCATATCCGTATATTTTTTTTACACGAAATACCGCCGTGTGACACGAGTGGTGCCGATCACTGAATATAATCCAGGTAAGTTTTTTTGCTTCTCTGTTAACAAAGCATCGCGACCGACGGATTTTTAATATCAATCTTAACCAGTACAAGCTCTTTGTTGCTTAGCAAAAAAGTATTTTTTATTATTTAATTTTCAACATAATTCTTAAACAATGTTTGAACATAACTATCACATCAATTATAAAAAAAAATCTGTGAAGTAATCTCACTGAACCATTAATATTTAACATTTTTATAAAAATCTTTGAAGTGATCTCACTGAACCATTAATATTTAACTTAAATAACTAAACGTTATCATTACTATGGTACCGTACAAAATAAAATTGTTATTATTTATTTAAATAACAAGTTGGTGTCATTTTTATTAGGCAAAATATCACTTGAAATTAAAATAGGAAATATTTTCTTCGGTTACCGCGAGGATTACTCATGAAATAAAACTATGAAAACGGATAAACTCGCGTATATTAACTAATTTTAACTTCATTCCGACGTTTCGAACACTTTACAGGGTGCGTGGTCATCCGCAGACCACGAACCCTGTAAAGTGTTCGAAACGTCGGAATGAAGTTAAAATTAGTTAACATTCGCGAGTTTATCCGTTTTCATAGTTTTATTTCATTAAAATAGGAACCTAAAAATTGCATTCCAATGGAATTCATTTTTACTTCGCGGACACACAGAGTACACAGACTACGTACACCCACTCGCTCCGGTGATTGCCAGTAGACTAAATCACAGGTCGTATTCACGAGGCACATCGCCGCGAGCGCACATTTTTATTGCTGTATCTTCAAGCGGTACCCACATCATGTTGTGTTTCAAATGTCGTTACTGTGGCTTGGTGCTAATTCATTTTCGAATGAAATGTAGTAAGCGTCAATCATTGACAATTTATTTTAGGATAATTGCAGTAAACTTGGTTCGTATTTATTCACTACATGCATTAATGCTGTAACCGCCACAGAACAAAATTTCGGCAACGCTGTTACCACCACACGCTTTGATTTATGAAAAAACAAAATTGGCGTAAATGTACTCGTTTAGAAAATTGCTACTATTTGGATTTTTACAGCAATTAGATGTGGACATCGTCAAAAAAATACATTCGTTTTGCAACGTAGTCCAGTTTTTTCTAAGCGTCGTAGAGCCATGGGACCGAGACCAGTCGACGCAGAAAAATTCGCTGATTCCAAATATGCAAAAAAAAATTTTCGACCAGGTGGCGGTTACTACGTTCTCGCTTTTTGCCATCGATAGGTAGAATAACAATAAAAAAACAGAAAAGTAGCTCTACTCAAAATTCTATGGATTCTTGTTAGCGAGTCCAACAAGTGATAGTATCACAAAATGAGCAATTTCGTAAAAATGTACAACTATCGTACATTCCCATGGATTTGTCTGCCTCGGTCTCCTGTCTGAATCCTGCAGTATTTCATCAGTCATCACTTTGAACCGCACAACGCACCGCAAGAATCAGCAGAGTATCATAAAGATTGATCAATTTCGTAAAAATGTACTAACTCGTAAGGGTTAAGACCAACAATCGTATTTGCTAATAGATATTGAACAAATAATTGCTTATCGGATATATCGCTACCTACAGATCCACACGTGCGTAATTTAAGTGCCTATATCGGATATACCCCTGCTTACAGATCCACACGTGCGTAATTCAAAAGACCCGTTGCTAAAAGGCAAAGCCTAAGGTTGCATTTATAATAGAGGTCATACGAAAGCAACGCGGAAAAAAATACATCGATTGGCTGATTACTAATGTACAGTCGCTCTCATTTACATGGAAGATGACCACAAATTTCAAAATACGACTATATTCCAAAGGTTACGGTATATGAAAATCAGCACCTGGTATTTTATTAGGTACAGTCATTTTAATGATCAGCCAGTGTAAAAGTAACAGAGAAATACGGGACACTGAAGGTCGACTTTTGACTTTCAACCGCCCAAATATTACATACGTACATACATCATCAATCATCAGCCTATAATTAGCCCATTGCTGGACGAAGGTCACTCCTATTACCTATGCGTATGGACGCATTAGGAGGTAAATGCATATAATGGCTGGGCAAGTGGGTTGGCGATTGCAGTAGTGTATCCAATCCGCTATGATGATGCTGCTGCCCAACATCAATCTTCAATAAATAAATAGTCAGTGACATTTCTAATCACTTGGTCGACACTTACGACACCAAGATCATCAACGTCCGTGGTGGGAATCGAACCCAAGTGCTCAGCTTTCGCGGCTCATGGCTGTGCCTCGCTGATGTGTGGGAAATAAATAATTAAAAAATAAATTCTACTTTATATGTTTAAAACATAACCTTATTTGTTTCTTCAATTAAATATAAATTCTTTGCAGAAAAGCTGAGTCGGGAAAGTCGCGTCTGTATTTCTTACAGCTGGGTACGAAGCACATGAGCATATCTCTGTAATACTCCGTCACGGTTCGGTTGCAGTCACTATTCATTGTATCTAGATGTACGTGAAGCAGTCAAATAGTCAAAACCAGGGTCGTCAGAAAGGCAAGAAAACGTAGTCCAAAAAGCAGAGCGTAGGTAGTCACAGGAAGATCCAAACGTTGTCCAAAATATCGTGCAGGGGTCATGGAGTAGTGCGGCAAGATCAAGAGTCCAAAATTCGTGCTGAGGTCGTTAAAAATATTCTATAAATCACTGAAACCACCAAATGCAATTGAACGAACAAAACCGTTGAAAGACGTAGTTATTTTTGACAGTGACATATTTGACAACCATCATGTGTTTTTTTTTAATTTTCAGTAGCGCAAAAGTCGTTTAGCTTGTGAGCCATAAATTAAAAATATTATAAATAATATTAATAATAAATTAATAGTTTTAAAAATAAAATAACTGGTTTTTCGTGATCCTTAGGAAGCCTATCATCCAAATAAAATATAATTTACACCACTTCAAAAAACTTGACATACCCAATTGTTCGATAGTCTTAATGGTACATTGGCCACAACATTGTATAATGAAATTTGTGAACCTGGTCTTTGAATATTAAAATGGTTTCGCGACAGCTTTATACCAGGTATTTATACCTGTAAATTAATATACATGACTTACTCACAGTTACTCACAGTGTTCGCTCGGCCGCTATGAAGTCAATCCTGACGGTGTCAGAATTCACTTCATAGTAAGTAGAGCACTGTAGTAAAAGGTTTCTTACGTACTCCTGGCACTGAAATAAATAACAAAAATAAAGACTTACGATGCAGATGCGAAAACGAACCCCACTTTGAATATTTATAACAAAAACTATTTAAACTGGTGAATTTAGTAGAATAGAATAGGTACTTCCACTGCAAATTCCGCTTAAATCTGTCTTTTGTAGAATAAGATTCTGGTTTTGATAAAATTATGATCGAGCTTCAACCGCTTCCCCAAAAAATTATAACAACGGGAGGCATCGTACACTCTTCTTGAATAATAGTCCCGCAGTTGTCACAATTAAGGTTTATTTCCTTGGAACTAAGCTAATAATAATATATGTATTTTATATTATGATACACCTTTGCAGTGGCAGTGGGCGGGGCACATTGCGCGTAGAATTGCTGGAAGTTGGGACGTGAAGGTTCTCGAGTGGCGGCCACGTACCGGAAGGCGCAGCGTGGGTAGGCCCCCCCACAAGGTGGACTGACGACCTGGTGAAGGTCGTAGGAGTTCCCTAAATGCGGGTGGCACAGGACCCGGTCATTGTGCCAATCTTTGGGGAGGCCTATGTGCAGCAGTGGACGTCTTTCAGCTGATATAATGATGATGATCATGATACACCTTTGCACATAAAAGACTGACTCACATAATATACATATATATGTAGTGTAGATATTTAAATTAATAGAAAACAACCATTAGGTACTGAGACTCAAATATAAATAATATTATGTTTGTGATAGCAAAGTCTACTATTTGTCATAAATTTTGAAGAATAACTACCTTCTAGTCTTGTATACCAAATTGCTAATGGTGTACGTACGAGTATTATTCTAGTCCAAAATCGGTCACGTCGTCAATGACCCAAACCTTTCTAATTGGTATGTTTCTAAGACCCATTTTTGCTAGGTAATATTAGGCAGTCAAAGTCTAAGTCAAACTATTTTTTATTCAAGTAAGCTTATTAATAAGCATTTTAGAATCGTTGGACAATTAAGAGAGATAAAAAAATCTACTACTGGTTCCTGAGAAGAACCAGTAAGAAACTCAGGTGGACTTATTTTTTCAAAACAGTATACCTAATAATACATCTTATTAAAATAACATGCATTAAAGAATTTATTACATTAAAAAAACTGATTTTTATAGACATTTTTATAAAAAAAAGAGAAATAAATAAAAGATCATAATAATAAACAAAAATAAACCGTAGGGTAGGTCTACAGAAAAATGATCCTGCTATCGTAAAGTATTTTCACATTATTATTTCCTTTATTTCTCGATTTTTCACATTATTATTATTATTAAGAGCCTGTACTGTCCCACTGCAGGGCAAAGGCCTCCCTCAAATTCTTCCACGTATCCCTATCCCCTGAAGTCTCCCACCAGTCCTTGTCAAAGACGTCAAGTTCGTCACGCCACTCTGGCGCGGTCTACCGCCACGCCTTACAAGTTGTGGCACCCAACGTGTGGTTAACTTAGCCCACACAGGTTATCCGGCATTCGACAGACGTGTCCCGCCCAGTCCCATTTAAACTTGGCGGCAGTTGCAGCTACGTCTGTTATTCTCGTTCTGGAGCGAAGTATTGTATTCTTAATGCCATCGGCAATTTCACGCTCAAAATACTACGCTCCATGGCCCGCTGACAAACTTTGAGTTTGGATTTTTGATTTTCGTCAAAGACCAAGTCTGTGCTCCATAGGAAAGGATGGGGAGAATGCACATGTCCATGAGTTTTCTTTTTAAAGATATTGGGAGGTTTCCCTTCACGTGCTCCCAGGACCAAAAGCTCCTCCAGGCGTTTTCGGTCCGTCTCGCGACTTCTTTATCTTGCCGTTCCTGGAAGGAAACGATTTGGCCCAGATATATAAATACTCATGGACATATTCTATTCCTCTCCCATCCACTTCTATTTTTCTTGTTGCAGTATTGGTCATCTACATATTTTCACATAAACATCCGAATTTATATCGATTTCTCATGTAGGTAGGTATACCACAAAACTTTAGTTTAATGGATACTGAAATTGACTGTGACAGCAACGTAAAGTAAGTTAACGTCTCTAAGGAAATAGATGGGAAAGGATTATTGACTAAACGCCGCGCTGTCTGTTTATTTCAAGGATAAGAATGAAATAAATAAATATCACGGGACGTCTAAAGGTGGCTTTAAACCAAACGAACATTCGCTCATAATATCCCCCCACTCTACGAAATTCGTTCGTTACACAAAACGTGATTCGTCGATATTCGTCGATTTCGTAGAGTGGGGTATAGAATGAGCGAGTGCTCGTTTGGTCTAAATCCACCTTAAGACAAATCGACTCAGTCCCACGCTAACCTCAGTTAAGGCTTGAGATATGGGTACCAAGTGACGGTGTATATATAATAAATATATACATACAGATACTTCCGTACAAAGAAATTACCAAGGAACAAATATTTGTTATAAATAAAAACACAAATAATGCTCTCGCCGGGATTAAAACCCGGAACGTCCAGCTTCGTAAACAGGGTCACTACCAAAAGGGCTAGGCTACAGATGCTGAAAATTATAGATTGCCTTAGATATGCCTTAGATACTTCTTAGCTTAATCTTTTATAACCAGGGCTCATCATTTTTAGGCCGATGAACCGAAACGTAACACGACACAAAATTCTAACTCGATTTTTGTTAGATACTCCAAAATAGTGAGAGACACAAAGATGAGCAATTTCGTGAAAATTTACAAACTCTTAAGGGTTGAGATAACAATCGTATTCGCTAATGGATTTGTCTGCCTCAATCTCCTATTTGAAGTCTACAGTATTGGCGATTTCATCACTTTGAACCGCACAACGCAAAGGGCGAATCAGCAGATCCATTCAGTTCAATTAATTGATTTTCTGGCAAATGGCATCTTAGTATTGCTACAGGCTTGGGGCATGTTTCCCCGCCCCGAATAAAATATATCTCTCAAATAAATATTAGTTATCCTTTTCTATCACGTGCCATATTATTTTTCCGGCACAAGCTGTTAGTAACGTAGGTAAGCGATGAAAATATAGTAGATTACATGCCAAGGCCGTTTAAGTGGGAAATGTCTCGGATAACGTGTAAATCTAAGCCAAAGCGAAGCCGAGGCCGACAAACATGTGATCCGAGGCTTTCCCATTGTTCACATCGCAACCTCTTTTATAGTTAGTATGTAAATCAAATTTGAAATCCTTATGTCAAAGAAAAAGGAATTCACTCATGTCATTGTCAATTGAATAAAAATGCACGTTATTTTTCTAATATTTCGGAATATCATTTAATAGTTCAAAACCCACTAAAATTCATCGCCCATACCATATTCATGGTCCAATTTGAACCGGATAAGCTCATAAAAGGATAAGTGCAGTGTTTCTCATTTTCTTCATACTTACGTTTTTTATTACGAAGACCAAACTGTGAGTACCTACTTTTAAATGTTTTTATGGTGTCGCTGTGCAATTAAAAGCAACAAATATCACGGACGTATTCGCAACAAATTTTCATAGGGGAGACTGGGTTCGATAGTACCCACGAGAAACAGAAATAGGGTAACCAGGGTACACTTGTACCAACATTCATTCAGCATTAAGGAAAAGTTGCTTACGTCATTTAATTTTACTGCGTTTTATCAATATGGACTCGGAAATTTCATTACTCGTGGATCTTTCACTACGAATCGCCAAAGGTTTAACCAACTTTAAAAAATCTCCCAAAGAGCGGATAACAAATTCATATGTCGAATCTCGGCTAGAAGCTTTGGAAAAGCTTTGGGAAAGATTTTCTACGGAACTTGACAAATTAGTAAAAGGTTATTCAGCAGCAGAGGTGGAGAAGTCTGTTTATGGCAAAGAATCAGTTTACGATGTCACTGAAGAAAATTACTTGGATTATAAGTGCTCATTGAAAGATGCATTCAACAGATTAAAACCAAGCACTTCTTCACTGCAGGAAACCAAACCTTCCACGTCAAGGTCACAGTGTGTACGGCTGCCAAAAATTACAATTCCAACCTTTTCTGGTCTTTACACAGAATGGATGAGTTTCAGGGATTTATTTGTATCACTTATCCACGAGAATCATGAAATCGATGACGTACAGAAATTACATTATTTAAAAGGACATCTCAAAGGAGAAGCGGAACAATTATTGCGACATATTCCTATAACCAATGACAGTTATGAGCAATGTTGGACTCTTTTGAAAAGCCGATACAACAACAAACTGTATTTAGTTAATAGCATTTTACAACGGTTTTTCGCACAAAAAAGCATTTCAACCGAGTCCTCCAGTGCCATAAAGCAATTACTAGATGTCACAACAGAAACTTTAAATGCTTTGAAAGGGTTAGGTATTGAAACTTGTACATGGGATGTCATGATAATTTATATAGTTAGCCAAAGATTAGATTCTGAAAGTAGGAAGCAATGGGAGTCCAAGGTCAGCGAATTGGTATCGAGTACTGATAATTTACCTACTATTAAACAATTTAAAGACTTTTTGGAAACAAAATACCATTCGTTGGAGTTCTTGGATTCAAAATCAAACAATTTCGTTCAAAAACAGCGCAACTTTAATTCTCACAGTTATCCAATAAATAAACCAAATCCTATTAACATGTTACACGTAGCTCAGACGATTTGTGCTTTATGTAAACAAGGTCATCATCTTAGGAGTTGTAAGGAATTTATTAACAATGATCTTGAGAGCAAACGTAATTTTGTCCAAACTCAAAGGCTATGTTTCAATTGTCTAGGAAACAATCATTCGGTCAAACACTGCAAAAGCACCACATCTTGTCAAATATGCAACAAGAGGCACCACTCACTATTACATTTTAAGGGCGAATCACAAACGACATCCACGAATCATTCAATTGACAATCAAGAAGCACCAGAATACTCGTACATGAGTCAAATCAAAGCAACCATCAAGAATTCTTCAAAGGAGGAGCATCCATCAACGTCCACACACATCACCAGCCATTTTGTTAAAGGCGTAACGCCTCAACGGAGTCTGAGACTATTAGCTACTGCTTTAGTAAAGGCTAAATCACAAAATGGTGGGCAATATCAACTCTTGCGAGCTTTTATAGATCCAGGGTCTGAAGAGTCTTTTATCACGAAGTCAGCAGTTCAATTACTTGGATTGCAAACCACACCAACCAGGGCAGATACATCAGGGTTGGGAGGTGAACCAGGCCCTTCATCAGGGTCTAAGGTAGAAGTAACAATCAGTTCACGTCTCAATTCAGGTTGCGTGTTACAAGTATCAGCGTATGTACTCGACAAGGTGACGAGGTACTTACCCTCAACAAATGTGTCAATCACATCATGGCCGGAGCTAGAAAATTTAACTTTAGCTGACCCGGAATATCACACTCCGAATAAGATAGACATCTTATTAGGGACGGAGGCTTATGCGAGGATTGTTGTCAATGGAATCATCAAATGTCCCTCAGGGTCTTTAGTGGCACAAAATACAACCCTGGGATGGATATTAAGTGGAGGAATCAAGTCGGATCATGGAACACACACTAGTAATATTAAATCTATGCATATACATGTAGAACCTGTTGAAGAATTGCTCAAGTCATTCTGGGAGATAGAATCAGAGCCTTCCAACACACAGAAAATTCTGTCGATAGAAGAGCAGAGGTGTGAGGATATCTTCCAGTCAACCACAACGCGAGATGAAGACGGTCGTTATGTGGTGAAACTTCCATTTCGAGACAGTGAACCGGCATGCGCTGATGGTAATTCGCGGGATATTGCCTTGAAGAGGTTTTACTATCTTGAAAAGAAGATGCAGAAGGATGAGCGTCTGAAACAGGAATACAAGAAGGTATTTGATGAATACTTGGAGCTAAATCACATGGAGGAAGTTCAGGATAAAAAAGCAAAGAGTTTATACATACCTTTTCACGCTGTCATTCGCGAAGACAGACAAACTACAAAATTTCGTGTTGTTTTTGACGCATCGTGCAAGGGTACGAACGGAGTATCTTTGAACGACGATTTGATGGTGGGCCCTAGATTACAACCGGAGTTACGTCATATGATAATGCGATGGCGCATGTATCCAATCTGCTTTATAGCAGATATAGTTAAAATGTACCGCCAAATAAAAGTCAGCGATGAAGATTCAGAGTACCAACGCATCCTGTGGCGAGAAACATCAGAAGAGGAAATCAAGGAATATAAAATGCTTCGAGTCACATTTGGGACTTCTTCAGCGCCTTATCTTGCTGTTAAAAGCTTGATACAAGTAGCAATAGACGAAGGAAAAGACTTTCCTTTAGCAGCTGAAAGAGTGAAACATGATTTTTATATGGATGATTTGATGTCTGGTTGTGCGAGCGAAGAAGAAGCCATTGAAATATACAAGCAAATGAATGAATTGCTAAAACGAGGAGGTTTCGAATTACAAAAATGGGCAAGCAACAGCGAACCATTGATACAACATATACAGCAAGAGAATTTTAAGCAAACTATCAAAAACATAGAAGATAAGCAAGATGCTACTAACAAGATTCTTGGACTTACCTGGAGTCGTATTTCCGATGAGTTCGTGTACGCAGTTCAGCTGCCTCCAATGTCTGCACCTGTAACAAAAAGAAAGGTTATTTCGGATATTTCAAAGTTGTATGATCCACAGGGTTGGATAGCACCGAGTGTAATCAAAGCAAAAATCTTTATACAGAAGTTATGGCTTACAGGTATGGATTGGGACGAGGAATTATCACAACCGTTATTACAAGAATGGACAAAGTATCGAGAAGGTCTTTCTGACCTGGCACAATTTCGGTTGAAGCGTTGGGTATACTACAGGACTGACACGAAGTTAGTAGAACTCCACGGGTTTTGTGATGCTTCAAACTCTGCGTACGCAGCAGTGGTATACTTAAGAGTTATAGACGCAAACGGGGAAGTTCACGTCAGCTTAATTACGGCAAAAACAAGAGTTGCCCCAATCAAACAACTAAGTCTCCCGAGGTTGAAGTTATCGGGCGCTGTGTTGTTGGAAAAACTACTTGTTGAGGTGTCAGGTATTTTGAAAATACATAAATCTAATATTCATGCCTGGACTGACTCTGAGATAGTGCTTGCATGGTTGAGCAGTCACCCCAGTCGTTGGAAAACTTTCATAGGGAACAGATGTTCAGAGATCCTAACTGTAACAGACCGGAAGCAGTGGTCACATGTTAAATCTGAACATAATCCAGCAGATTGTGCATCACGAGGCATTCAAGCATCTGAACTAATCGGATTAGAACTTTGGTCAAGTGGACCTTCATGGTTAAGTGATGAAGTCATTCAATACCCTAATTCAAAGGAATTGGAAACAAAGTTGGAAGATCGTAATATCAAAACTCACCACATTTCCTTAGAAGATAATCACGGCGATGTTGATGACATGTGGACAAAATTTTCATCGTTGACGAAGCTACTGAGAGTTGTAGCATACTGCCGTAGATTTCTGAGAAAAGAGAAACCAAACCATAAGCATCTCCTGAAGAAAGAGATTGATGATGCTTTAGTAATAATGATTAAAAAATGTCAATTGAAAGCATTCTTTGAAGAGTGCCTTGATATTAAAGAAGGAAAGCCAGTTAATAAAAAAAGTATACTTACTACATTGAATCCCCAGCTAGATGATTCAGAGCTGCTTCGAGTGGGTGGACGGCTGCATTTCGCTGAAGTCAATGAAGATCAAAAGCATCCCTTGATATTACCGAAGCAGTCGCTGTTGACGACACTCATAATTCGAAATGCACACAAGGTTACACTGCACGGAGCACCACAGCTTATGATGAACTTCATTCGGGAGAAATATTTTATCATAGGACTAAAATCATTAGTAAAATTATACTGCAAGAAATGTGTCACTCGCATTAGATATGCCGCAACAAACAAAACAAAAAAGTAATGGGACAATTACCGTCACCTAGAGTGACTATGAGTCGAGCGTTTCTTCGATCAGGAGTAGACTACGCGGGCCCGATAAACATTCGTGTATCAAAGGGTCGTGGTAATAAATCCTATAAAGGATACATATGTTTATTCGTGTGTATGGCCACTCGTGCTATACATTTAGAAGCAGTAAGTGATCTAACATCACAAGCGTTTTTGGCTGCCTTCAAGCGTTTTGTGTCACGTCGAGGTCATTGCAATGAATTATACAGTGACAATGGAACAAACTTTGTGGGAGCAGCCAGAGAGCTGAAAGAATTGTTTGACGAAGAAAAATCAAGATTTTTACCGGAAATTGCAGACTGGTTGGCAACAAACGGAACACAATGGCACTTTATTCCACCTCAGGCCCCTAATTTCGGAGGACTTTGGGAGGCAGGCGTACGATCCTGTAAATATCATCTGAGAAGAATAATTGGTAATTCAACCCTCACATTCGAGGAGATGTCAACCGTACTAGCTCAGGTTGAAGCCTGTTTAAATTCAAGGCCATTATCATATATTCAAGGTCAAGGTGACCCTAAGCCCTTGACACCGGGACATTTTCTTGTAGGTGAATCTTTATTAGCGGTTCCCGATCATAACTACGAACATTCGTCTGTTAGTTCGCTAAGAAGATGGCAACTTTTACAGCGAATGTTACAAGACTTCTGGCGGCGTTGGTCGCAAGAATATCTTACACGGTTCATGCAAAGATACAAATGGACTCAGGTTGTGCCCGAACCCAAGGTTGGAGATGTGGTTCTAGTTAAGGAGCTTGACTTGCCTCCAGCACGGTGGTTGCTAGGCCAAATTGTTGATAAACATCCTGGAGTGGACAACATTACGCGAGTTGTCACGTTGCGCTATAAAAATTCATTAATTAAACGACCGGTGTCTAAAATTTGTGTCTTACCATTAGCAGAATAAGTCATTGTTGGTTTAAGTTATTGCTAATTGTTCAATTATTCATTATTTCACTAACCCAAGTTGGTGTTAGTTAATGTGTTTCATATAACTAATTGTTATAAATGTTATGTTACAAGTCGAATAACTGTTTATGTTTGTTTTGCATCTTACCAAAGCTATCGAATATTTCATTTGAACGTTACTAGTTATTACAACTATTACAAGTATTAAGATTTTATTATAATTCTTGATTTGTATAGTTTCCAGTAGGTAACCATTGTGTTGTGTGTAATACCAGCATGTATAACCATCATGTTATTGAGGAACAGTCGTTCTTGGCGGGCGGCATG
>JALPQI010003550.1:0-91887 GCA_025490895.1 Thaumatotibia leucotreta | reverse complement strand
AATAATTTTCTAACTTTCAAATTTACTTTTTTCACGCAAGTTTACTGAAATTAAATAATATGTATGAAGAAGGTATATAAAGTATAATATTTTATACAGAATGTCTTTTATTGTCATCAAGTAATTAGTTTTTTACGGCAGAAAATGAGTTTGAGGTTAGAAAGTTGTTAACATGATAATAACGACAACTAAGAATGAATGAACTATTTTTAGGAACTTTTGACACATTATAAAATAAAAGGCATCGAGGCACAGTAAGCATTATATCGCTGCCGCGAAAATCGTACATTGTGTTTTCTCTGTCAACCCAAATGAGGTCTTAATTGGAGTAACAGAGATCGCTTCGTCTTTTGATGGACGAAACGTCAAGGAAATGTCATTGAATATTTAAGGTTAGGTTAAGGCAAGTATAGTCGGCGTCCTATATATCGGAGCGGCAACGATGCTCAATAATATTTAAACATGCACTCTAACGTAATGACAATACAGGCCTGCTCAGATATTTGTGACCACCCTGGCTGTTCCGATATATCTGATGGCGACTGTACGACCGGCGTGCTCACGCACAGTTAGTTCCTTTTGTATAGTTTTAAAATTAGTGTATATAATAACGATTTAATACTCAAATGGCGTGAAAGATGTGTCGTGTAGGGTAAATTGCTAGTAACTGGCCACCTTCCAGTAACTGGCCACCTTATATAAAAATGAAGTCTATGTACCGTAAAACCATACAACTATAGTCCACTACTACAACTATGGTCCACAAGTTCAACTCGTAATTAAGCATCCATGGAAATCTTTTATTTTGGTTTTCTCTAAGTTTTTTAATCATTAATGTGGCGACTTTGTGTAACAACTGCGTCAATAATATTATAATTACACTAAACCGAAGATATTTGACTTAATTATGGACCATAGTTGGTAGCTTTTGGACTATAGTTGGGTAGTTTTACGGTACTTATAATTAGGATTCATTTTGGAAGAGGGAGAGTGATTGACATCGTTTTAAAATGAATTCTAACTATAAGCATATAGAGTTCATTTTTATATAAGGTGTCCAGTTAATGAAGAGTGGCCAGATACTAGCAATTTACCCTATCTCCTTATTAAAACGTCTCCTAACATAGTCGATAAATATTGTTTTACCAAGTCACACTGGATGCATGTGCAGCAAGTCCGCGTCCGCGTATGCATAGCGTGTGTGTTGTAGTGTATGTAAATGTCATATTATATGGCACACCGCTTGCGTGGCGTGCACGTGCAAACGGTGTTCTATCTACGATAACATTTCTCGCACGTGTACGTGCTGCACACGCACCCAATGAGTACTAGGTAGAATTACTAAGCTTGTCATTTTTTACAGAATATTTAGTTTCATAAAACCATCAACAAATATTTTATAAATCTTTACGCCATTTGAGAATGACGTCGACCCTTTAATAATACGCAATGATATTTATGGTAGCAACACAATAACCAATAAAAAATAATTGATTAATATAAGTATCATAAAATAAAATGAAAACCCGGTGATTATAAAAAGGGACACTCAAATGGACCCGACATTTCAAAAATATAATTAGAATCTGAATCGGGGTACATGGTAAATCGCTAGTAATTGGCCACCTTCCAATAACTGGCCACACATTTACTATAGAATATGGTCTCAATAACTGGTAACCCTATTCTAATCTGAATTATCGTATACCTAGGTGCATTTAGACCAAACGAGCATTCGCTCATTCTATCCCACACTCTACGAAATTAGTTCGTTACACAAAACGTGATTCGTCGAAATTCGTTGATTTCGTAACAGTTGAAATGTTCGGTTTTAGTAAAAGGTGGCCAATTATTAAAGGGTGGCCATGTTACTAGTGAGTTACTATATTTCTTGTAATAAATCTGTTTACTTAATTTGTTTACTAAATAAGTGAATATGCGTGTATAATTGCAAGTTTTTACTTGAGTAGAGACGGAGATATACTAAGGAAGTAAGGTGAATATCACTATCTTGTACAGTCGACGTCAAAGATATCATTACGGTTCAGGTGCCACAAATATATTTACACGACCTTAATGTCAAGGCAATAAAGCCGTGTAAGTATATTTTTGTCACCTAGACCGTAACGATATCTTTGATGTCGACTTTACTAACTTATAGCCCCGTCTCTACTTGCGCAAAAATGTACAGGAGTAACTTCGACCTTTATGTAGGTATAAGTATGAAAATGATGAACCCCGATTCTGATCAGTAAATTTAAAATTGGAAGTTCCGCGAGGGTCAGTCAACTTCTAGTTCCCAATGTACATTTTGAAGAACAGTAATTTATTCTCGACTGTAAAAAATATAACGACCTGTTAATAAAAATATTCCAATTATAACATGGCATTTATTATTTAATCTTCTCTCTTTAAGTATTTGAGATATTATCAAACCGAGATCAGAAAGATTCGAAAGTACTGTTGACACAACAAATGATAAAACATTTGCCAACAAAAGAGTTATTTATAGATGTAGTGAGTGATTAATTAGTATATTGTCTGTAAGCCTCTGTACATAAACAATTGAAATATGAATATAACTATGAATATGTACTAGATTGACTTATACACTGTTGTGTCAACAGTACATCCGAATCCCATTCTTATCACGGTTTGATAATAACAACACATATAATTTGTAGTCCACTGCTGGACATAAGCCTATCCTATTCCTATCTATGAGCTTTCTCACTTTTAGGGACACCTAATTAGCGTTAAATTAAAAAAAAACTTAACTTTAGTCTTTTTTTTTGAAATAGGCTTAGTCATGGCCACAGACTAGCCAAGGGCAGAGACGTGGCCTACGATGGAGTGAGTTTGCCCAGAAGGTGCCTATTCACCCTTGACTTGAAGGTTGACGGGTTATATGATCAGTCAGGTTTGTAACGACAATTAAGCATTTTTTAAATATTTATCGAACGGGTTACTCACGTTATTTAAATCGATAATTGCTCGACACGTTTCAATCCATTTAGATGATCCTCATCATGGAGTATCCGCGACCAAAGCCCGACGTGTACTGCGGGCTTGCGCTCTGCTAGAGCGGGTGCTGGCCGCGGGCAGCGCTGGCGGGGGCGGCGAAGGATGAAAACTACCCTCATTGTCACTTTTGTCGAACACAACACTCACTACGTCACTAGGTAATAAGGGCTCGTCTACAATTAAGCACTCAATAAGTACACAAATTCAATAAAAACGCATTTTTTTTGTTAATTTTGTAAACTATAAGCGATAATATAACATAAAAACGCCGATCAAGCTTAAATTCCTAAAGATATCGTACTTAATTGTCGTGACGAACCTGACTGTGATTAAGGTTTTATACATTACCGTTCGTCCCTAAAAGTAAAAATGCCCCTATACGTCCTTGTGCCTTATGCATATGGATGCAAGGCGATTTTCGCCGGCGATAATGGCGATCGCAGTAGTGTCCACTATGACGGCTGCTCACCATCAACCTTCAATAAACAAATGGTCAGTAACACTTCCCTTAGTCGACTCTTACCACGGGAAGAGTTGGGGTGGTGACAAATATAATGCTTACCGCCGTCACCTGCCCTGCCACAGTGGCCTTTTACGGCCCGGCCACGACATTTGTCTAAGGCGACCAGCGGCGAGCGAATCCATGAGTTGGAGCGGGATGCCGATATCGGTACGAGAGGGAGCACCATACGTTTTCCGCTAAGCCGGTCGCCTTAGACCGATGTCGTGGCCGCGGCGTTAGATGGACAAGGAATCTTAACGGTAAGCTCGGTTAAGGCTTGTGTTATGGGAACTTAGCGATGGTGTTTGTAATACATTATCATCCTAGAATCAGTCCATTGCTTGACAAAACCCCTCCCTCCCATTGGTTTACTAACATGTGGCCGAAAATATGGGATATCATAATTTTCAAAATTATTATTTTCATAGTTTCATTTGGTAGAATCATCAACCTAACCAAAACCTGACCTAGTCGCCAAAGGAAAGTGGCAAATAATTTGGTACTATGTACTTATATTTTTTTGGTAATTTGATATTGTAGGTAGTTGGTTGGTACGCCAAGAGAATATATCCGCGAATCATCTGCCATAAGTTGGTTGGGTAGTAAAATTAGTCGAGAAATATTTCGGCTAAATAGCACCTATGCTATTCTCTTATTCACACATTCGACGCTGCGTTCGTCAACGAGCTCGACGACGAGACAGCCTTTACTTCGACGTAGAGCGCAGCGCTGCGAAAAACGGTATTCACTAACGTAGAACAGCTCGTCGTCGAACTGTAGGCGGTAACTCTCGACGCAGTGTAGTTCCAGCTCACGCCGCATTCGTCGCCGAGCGCTAGTGTCCTTTAAAGTGCATTAATGAATACCATTTTTAGGCTCGACGCTGCCGCAGCGCTGACACAGCGCTGTTAGCAAGGCGGTTTCCTTAGTGAATAACACTGCAGTACCTACACCAAGGCAATTTCAAAGGTTTGTATGTGCAGGCAACTCTTCGCGCCTAAATTTTACCACCTTAATCATAAGCGTCTCCTAACTTAACTAACGCCCCTTTTGGTCTTTTTTACAGTAACTAAATTTGGTAAGGATATGTGTTGTATGAACCGCTACAGGATTATGATACTAAATTGTAAAAAAAACCATTGGGCTGGCGGCCCTCCATTCCATACATGTAACTGAGGGATAGACAATTTTTTTAATTGTATATAAGCGTGTGGGGTATTAATAGAACGGTCTTTAAAAATGATATGAAGGTTTATACATCTCATTTTTATTTAAGCAAATCGTTTTCTAGATATCAGCTCTCAAACTACAAAGTTTCAACTTACAAAGTTTGACGCCCGAAACCTGCAAGCTGCGATTAAAGACGGACAACTCAGAGGATTTCACTGATTTCATTTGACACGCTAAGTAGATACGTTTGCTTGATCTATGGTATATATGACATCTGTGATCTTACCCATTAACACATTGTTTACATTTTTTACGTTTAACTAACGAATGTTAATTATAAATATTAGATGTCATATACCAAAGAAAAACGACCAAGATCACCTATGTCCGAAATTAAAAGTACAAATCAAAATATTTAGTTAATAAATAATTTGATTTGTACTTTCGCAATATGTTTAACGAATGTTATATAATATTCGATGTTCCCATGTGTCACAGCCAAATAAATCCAAAATGGCGGCAATCTCTCGCCAATCTCGTGCGTTCCAAGAACTTGATACTCGTATCGGCTGGAATTTTGAAAATCCGCCGGACCACAGTAGATCGAAATGAATAAAAAATGGACATTCGCATTTTTTCCTAAAAATCATATTTAAAAAAATGCTCTTCGGTTGAGCATAATAAGAGGAATAAAAAATGTTTATAACATTTTTCAAAATGAAGCTTATTTTAAGCAGAAAAAAATAAAATGTGTTTTTTTGTATGAAACTAAAAAACAGGTATCTTATTGTAAGAAAACCGTAACCGATCCCGCTTTCAAATATTTAGAATATCATTGTCCTACTTTAGAACAGTACAAAATTGTTAAGACCTTATCTCAGTAGGTGCCCGTTTTCTTTTGTAATCCAATCAAAAGTCAGTAAAATGCAACATTTTTCTTAGTTCTTCATTTTTTTATTTTCATTGAGAAAACGGTGTATTCAGGACAATTTAGTATAAAAAAGTATATATGACATTTTATTAAGAATAAATACAATTTTTTATAAGAAAATTGTATTGAAATAGAAACATTTATTGCGGTGAATTTATTGATAGTAAACAAATAGCTAAAATATACTTGATATCAACAATAACGATATAAGTAAATAAAAAAATGCCTTTAAAAATCTTTATTATTTACCACCTTCTTCTATACTTTTTTTAAATAATAGGAAACATAAGCACTGATGACGCTGAAAATATAGAAATGTCTGAAAGTGTAGAATAAAATAGATCTAAGATACAATATATTGTTTTTATAACTTACATTGTAATTTTAGAATTATAAATAACGTGAGGCTCAAACATATTTAAATATTTATCAAACGGGTTACTCATGTAATTTAAAGTCGATAATTGCTCGACATGTTCGATCCATTAAGAGGATCCTCATCATGGAGTACCCGCAACCAAAGCCCGACGAGCACTACGTCGCTGCACGTGGTCGTTTAATTACATTATAACTGTTGATTCAAGTATATTTTAAATTTTTGTTACTAGTTACTACCATAGTTTGATTTCAATGTCTTAATTTTATCCATTTTCTTGAGAAAACTTGTATTTATCTGTATGAAAATGTCATAAATATTTTTTTTTTTACTAAATTGTCATGAATATACCGTTTTTTAATGAAAATAATAAAATACTTAACTAAGAAAAATGTTGTATTTACTGACTTTTGATTGGACTATAAAACAAAATCGGGCACCTACTGAGATAAGGTTTTAACTATTTTCTACTGATCTAAAGTAGAACAATGATATTCTAAAGATTTGAAAGCGGGATCGGTTACGGGTTTCTTACAATAAGATACCTATTTTTCATTTTCATACAAGAAAAACACATTTTATTTTTTTCTGCTTAAAATAAGCCTCATTTTGAAAAATGTTACATAACCTTTTTTATTCCTCATATTATGTCTAACCAAAGAGCATTTATTAAAATATGATTTTTAGAAAAAAATGGGAATGTCCCTTTTTTATTCATTTCGATCCACTGTGCGGACCACCGGCGCTGATAATTTATTGATTTAATTAATACAACATAACTTGCTTCTGTCGTGTTGACAGCTCGTTTATATTAAGGCTACTGGTGACGGGATAAAAGGTGTTTGAATTTGAACCTGAATATTAATAAAGCAGCGAGTTCTAGGCAACTCTTCTTTTTTTCCATCTACCACTGTATACATACATCAGCCTAATGATAGTCTACTGCTGGACGTAGGCCTCTCCTACTAAATAACTATGCGTATAGACGCATTAGGAGGTAAATGCCCATAATCGCTACGCTGGGCAAGCGGATTGGCGATCACAGTAATGTGTCCACTATGATGACGCTGCTGGCCATCATCAATCTTTTATCAAATAATAGTCTGTGACACTTCAATCCCTTAGTCGACTCTTACGACGCCCGCAGGAGGAGTTGGGGTGGTGACAAATGTATTCTTACTGCCTTCACCACACGGCCAACATACACCAATATATCAAATCATTCTAGATTAAACAAACCTAAAACTTGCATTATTTCATAATCACGCACTTGTAGAACACAATTTTGGTTTTATGACAACTTAAAATCTTAAAAAATTACTTCATATATATTTTTTTAAATTATTGACTTTTGTTAGTTATAATGGTACCTAACATATATCAGCGAACATGTTTCACAATATGTGTCAAAGATCAAATGCTATGGAAAATCAGCCATATTTGAGCAATTTTTTTAGATTCCACCTACGAACAAATAAAACATGGAAGCCGCACGCCATACTAAATTGCCTTTCAAAAACGGGCCAGAATTTTAGTTGACAACTGTCACCCCCTCTTCAATGCATCACGGTAATGAATTTCAATATCAACCTATAAAAACTTAAACCGCCATTTAAAAATAGTTGTGATTGGTTCATCAAAGTTTTGATTGGCTAATATATTCTATAAAAGTTTGTCAAAGAAGTTGCGCCGAAATATGCGCGGTGTTAAGAAAAGCGCCTGCCCATCTTGGCACTATTGAACAATTGGTTTTGGGGGCAAGAGCTGGCGTTAGACGTCCATGTTATATATGGTCGCAGGGTTCCACTGACGATTATTTAGGTGTTTGCTTTGTGTTGATGCCAGTAAGACATTTGTCACCACCCCAACTTTTCCTGTGGGTGTCTTAAGAGAGGGATTAATGACATGGCAATGGAACCGTTCAGATATTTGTGAGCACCCTGGCCGTTCCACTATATCTGACGTCGACTGTACTACCGCCCTTATAAAGGGGTTGAATAAATCATAAGGGCCAGCTTACACGAGTCAAGTAGTAATCTGTAGCACAAACAGGGGGTAAAACATGTTATTTGTTTTGTTAGGGTGATAAACGCTTACGTTAGTATTTGTTAATGCGCTTACTGTATTTGTTATTTAGGGGTTAACAACTTGTAAAAGCGTTTATAAAAAAAAACAGGATGCTTAGCCAAGTTGCCAATCGCTAACGCTTAGTAGCGTATCGTAGTTTTCCCTCTCCGTCACTCTTTCATATTAGTGCGATAAAGACAGTTAGCTGCCTTTCTTGTACGATTGACGCTTAAGCGTTAGCGATTGGCAACTTGCCTAAGCACCCAGATTTTTTACGGGTCGATAGCAAAAAAATTGTACAAAGTTAAGGGTGCTTAACCAAGTTGCCAATCGCTAGCGCTTAATCGTCAATCGTAAGCGAAATGTAGCTAACTGTCTTTGTCGCACTATCATAAAAGAGTGACAGAGAGGGAAAACTACGATACGCTACCAATCGCTAGCGATTGGCAACTTGGCTAAGCATCCTGCAGTGTTATTCACTAAGGAAACCGCCTTGCTGTCAGCGCTGTGTCAGTGCTGCGGCAGCGTCGAGCCTAAAAACGGTATTCACTAATGTACTTCAAACGACACTAGTGCTCGGCGACGAATGCGGCGTGAGCTGGAACTACACTGCGTCGAGAGTTTGACGTTTAATGTACGAACTTTGTATTCTCTAACGAAAAACAGCGACGAACTCGCCCACAACCTCGCTCACAGCCTCGATTCCTAATGTCAAATTAAACAGCTAGGATTTTAGACAAGGCTGTCTCGACGTCGACCTCGTTGACGAACGCAGCGTCGAATGTGTGAATAAGAGAATAGCATAGCTGGTCTTAAAACAAAAATCACGATCGCATCAATAGTGTTACGAAAGTTAGTCATACAAACTATGTGGTATACTCTGTCCAACAACTTTCGGCAGTTATCAAAGGGGTTAATTTAAAAAGTTACAGGTTCATATTTTTGATCGCTCATACAAAATTTGAATTTGTCGCCATTTTTCAGTGCCAACAGTGTTTAAGGGTCCCAAAAATGAACACTGCGACTTTATCACAATAAAATATATCTTAACAATAAAGTACTGTACACTTGAATCCGAGGTCGACCGTACAAACATTTTCGTCCATTATGAGTACATTGAAAGCAACTTCTGTTACCCAGTTTGTTAAAGGTAACAACGACATCTAGTGACAAGTAATATTACTAATATTTTAAAATAACGTTTTACATGGTAACGAATTTACACATTATAATATGTGGATATAATTTCTGGTATTTTTAGAAACGTTTTGGTGATTTTAAACATCAAGAATTACTATCAAAATTTAGGAAAATCAGGACCACCAACCCCATCTGTTGGCGAGTAGTTGGAATCATTTGAATTAGATATTATTTTGCCCTTTAAACTTTACATGAACTATTAACGCTTTAACATGCCGCCCACCAAGGACAAAATGAAATATTTGTTCTTAACTCCGCCCACCATGATACGTACATAACAAGAATACTACAATAAACCTTAAATTAACATGAAGAAACAAATGGTCACTTTAAACAAAAAAACAATACTAAGAACATTCATAACTTCTACGTTATTGAGTTACCAAGAAGTGGTTTAATTAACAGGTAAAAAAAATACTAAGTTTGTTTACAGCTCTCTTGATAATGGTGTCTTTACATTTTAAACTGACTACTCTCGTGGTGTTGTCAGCGCCTGGATGTTTTTGTACTATTACACCATACAACCATCTAGAGGGTGGAAGAGAGTCTTCCTTGACCAAAACTATATCCCCTACACATGGCTCCGGGTTCTGCTGAGCCCACTTGTACCTGTGGTAGAATTGCGTTAGATACTCACTCGACCAACGTCTCAACGACAAAAGTTTGTAATGCACGTTACACACTTTCTCACGAAGTATTTCACTACATTCTTTACTCCTAAGATGAAATACTTATTTGGATCTCAGGTAAGTAAGCATTAAATGAGAACCGCCGTGAAAGGTTTCTCATGGGCATCAGATATGAGCAGATCTGCAAAATGTGACTTCTCCAGAAAGATGATCGGGTGCTTCATCATCTGCGTATGTTGGAGGCGTCTGCATACTCTCAAGATACCTGCGTCGTCGACATAAGGATAGAGCAAGGTAAGTTTATTAATTTTCCTAATCTTCTTTTCTTTTTGCAGGTTGCTTATCTCCACTTCAATACAGTTGCTCTGAACTAGCTTAATAGCTAAGCATGTAAGTAAAGTGGCTTCGATTTCTTCAGTAGTGAGCCATGCTTTTACTGCTTCGATTTGCATGCCTTTCTTAAATATTTTGCAGTAATCTATGACACAGATTAGCCGTCTAAAACTAAAAAATCTTTCGATGATTCTCATACCGCCATCGTCTGATTCGCAAGTGTTCACTAAGCATATCTGGTTTGGTTTGCTTTCCAAATCTATTTCACAATGTATAAGCTTCTTATGAACAATATTTTTCTCTTTCAGCCATGCTGGGATTGCTGGGCCTTCCTTCCAGAGATGTTCGTCGTGTGTAGTCTTCGTTTCCCTGGATGCGCAATCAGCTGAGTTACCCTTGGACCGAAAATGTGACCGCTGATGTGGCTCCAGTGTAGTGAGAATATCTGCCACTCTATTCGCGACGAACGATTTCCATCTATTGGGTCTACTATTAAGCCAGGACAACACTATCGTGGAATCGGTCCATGCATGGATGTTTGATGGATCTATATTCAATACATGCGAGACTTCCTTCAACAGTTTGGTAAGCAGTACCGCGCCGCATAATGCCAATCTTGGAATCGATGCTTGTTCAGTCGGTGCTACTTTGGTTTTGGCTGTAACCAGTGAGACATGAACACTGCCGTCTTCACTTATAGCCCGTAGATAGACTATAGCAGCGTATGCTTCACTGGATGCATCGCTGAAGCCTTGCAGTTCGAGAATTTTGCTAATCTTCTCAACGTGTATCCATCTTGGAATGCTGAACGTGGTAAGTTGACTTAAGTTTTCTCTAAATTGCAGCCATTCTGACAGCAACTGTGGTGGAACATCGTCGTCACTATCTATACTGGTAAGCCATACATTTCGTAAGCATGTTTTCGCCCGAAGACTAAGATCCATATGACTAAGATTGACATACTGTTTCATGATTTCAGCATACCGCACCTTTGGTTGAGGATCCTTATCAAATCTTCTTTTGAGTTGATTGAAGCGTTTTGTAGCTATAGCTTCGGAACTTCCTTCCTTGAATTTGGGAGTTTCCTCACGAAAGGGCAGTTTGACTACATATCTGCCACTACTGTCTTGTTTTGTGGTAGTAGCATACATTTCTTGACATCTTTCTTCTTCGGTGTTGTTTTCTTTAGCCGCCATAACACAGTTGTCAGCTTCCAGCTCTCTGAATTGTTTCAGGAGTTCGTTCTCTTTGACCAGAACGTGATTTACTCTGACAGTGTTCCATAGCGTTGTCTTCTCTCTCAGGACTGGACCTGAGAATATCCAACCCAAAGCAGTTTTTTGGGCTGTTGGTACTCCGTCTGACCCGTTTATGACTCCTTCACGTAGTATTTTACCATAAATATCTGCTCCGAGAAGCAGATCGATTTGGTTTGGCTGATCAAATGAAGGGTCTGCTAACTCAAGATTTGCTAACTCCGACCGAAACTTTACGACGACTTTTCTTTCCGGCAAAATCGACGTAAGCTTGCTTATCACAAAAGCATTGACATCAAACTCAAGCGAGGCATCAAAGAGTGATTGAATTTTAAACTGGACTATAGATTTAGAGGCTATAATAGCGCTCACCATCTCGTCACTCTCTAAGCCCGATATATTGCTTCTGTGTTCTATCTTCTTCAGTCCTAACAGTTGGACTGCAGACTCCGATATTATCGAAGCCTGTGAACCCTGGTCGAGTAAGCATCTAAGAGTGATAACCTTTCCTGTTTTCGATGTGACATTAACCAATGCGGTGGCTAACAATGTTTCACTAGAAGACATCGAAAAAAGGGTTTTTATATTCGTAGTCAACTCATCAGGGACCTCGTGAGCTGATGAGTGGGATGCAGTTGTTGGTGCAACTGCGGTTGCTACAGCTGAGTGATTGTTATCCGTAGACTCGGCTGTTGGTGTAACATTTTTGGGGTGTAATAAGGAATGATGCTTCCTTTTGCAGATTCGGCATCTAAATGATTGGCGGCATAAATATACAAAGTGGTTGGGGCCTAAACAGTTAAAACACAAATTGTGGGATTGGACAAAACCACGACGAGCGTCAGTATCTATCTTAGCAAACTCTTTACAGTGACTTATTTTGTGGGCTTCGGAACAATATGGGCATGATGTGGTTGTCACATGGTGGACCTTTGAATGAGCAGGAGCATTAGACACCTTGTGGGTGTCTTGGTAGAGACGGGAAGCCTTGGGATCTATGAACTCTAAAGCACGAAACCGTGTTTCCAAAAAGGATTTGAATTGTTCATATGTTGGCAACTCATTGCCTGATTCACTCGACTTCAGTTCCCATTGCTTCCGCGACTCGTTATTTTATTTTATTTTTTTATTTTATTTATTTGGGAAACATACAGCACAAAATAATACATTAAGGTAAACAAACACAGTTAACTCATAAGCCAAAACAGTTTCCACTTAGAGCTATTACAAAATTCTTTGCTCCGAACAATGATACAAGTAATTAGAATTAAAAAAAAAAGATTAATTAACAGGCATTGATAAATAGTTATACATGCATGATTAAAGTATTATAGTAATAAGAGCACAAATATAGAATTTGGAATATGGAAGTTAGTATGAAGCTACAAGTCTAAAGTTTAAAACAAACAACCAAAAAATTGCAACATAAATTTACCGTTCATTATCATTAATTAAATTCTAACGTTAAGAATAGAGTTTTAAAGAAGATTATAAGATTATAATTTAATTCAATTTGCTAGTATTATTTTTCTTTTTATTATTATTTTTTATAGCAGAAACAAATCTATTATAATTATGTTGGAACAAATCAATTTGTGAAAACTTTTGATTATAAGTATTACAGGCTCTTGATAAAAATTTATTATTAACATACTTTTTGCGACTGAACGGAACAGATAACAAAGCGGTGGAACGTGTGCGATACGTGGGACATTTAAATGAGACTTTTCCTAATAATTCTTCTGAATCCGTTAAATTATTCAATAATTTAAACAAGAAAATTACATCTCGTTTTTCTCGTCGTACTTCCAGGGACTCAAAATTGTCGGGTTTAAAGGACCGAAACTTAAACTTCATACGTTGAAGGAACTTTTTTTGGATTCTCTCTAATGAATTTATGTGAACTGAGAATTAGTTATCTAATTTAAGACAAATTAAATGTACAACAATTATGTCCCAGCTCTTAATGTCTATGCCTAAAGCCTTAAAAGCCTGCAAACACTCATTTGTTGTATCCAGCAATTCCTTCAGTCCGGTGGTAGATTCCGTAGATAGATTACGTTGACTCAACAGTCTCTTTAGGATACAGTTGGATAAATATTTCTTGTTGTTGTATCTATTTTCCAACTGCTCCCAACTGGTACTGTAATTATCTTGAGTTATCGGTACGTGTCGAAGTAACTGCTCTGCTTCACCAGTTAGATGAGTTTTCAAATAATGAAGCTTTTGGACTTCATCTAAGGACTTGTTTTTGTGGATTAGTGATATGAATAAGTCTCTAAAACTAATCCATTCGGAATATTCACCAGAAAACTTTGGTATGGAGATCTTTGGCAACTTTATGAGCTCTTCCTGTTTGTTCGATGATCTACTGGACTCAGCAGTATCATAACTGGATATTGAGCTTGATGGATTGTTTTTGCTCAAGTACGACTTAATCAAACACTTGTACTCTACATAGGTGTCTTCTGTTTCTTCGTAAATAGAGTTCTCAACGTAACTACTTTTGAGTAACTGAGCAGAATCACTTTCTTGTACTATGTGAACATGTGTCTGTGAGAATTGAGTCCAAAGATCCTCTAATAAATCAAGTCTAGTTTTAAGATAGTCTATAGAACTGCGCCGATCCTTAGGAGACTTCTTGAAATTTTCAAGTGCTCGCACAATTCTATGTCTTGCATCTTCCTGAACTTTTATAAGTGCCTCCATTGTGATTTTTTTCTAAGTGTTTGGCGATCTGGGGTAAAATGGGCGTGGATTCCCCGTCAGTTCACTTTTCTTAAAACTATTCTAAGTCCTGACTACTTTTAGATTAAATTTTCTAAGTCCAAATTGCTTCTGATTATTCTAAGTCTCGATTAATTGAAATTTTGCTAAGTCCAATATCTTCCAAATTTTGCTAAGTCCCTGCACTTCCATAGATAATTATTAAAGTACTTACAGTGTCCACTGGCACTCACACTTCACCAATTCGTGACGTCACACGGTGTCTTCATGGATGACGTCGCTGCTTGCTCGATGACTCCGTCGGTGAAGCTGCTGCACTTATAGCTGCGATCCACAGCTGTGCCAGCTGGCGCCCTCTGCCGGCCAATCCTGTCGAAACCGAAACTATCCGGCTCGAAGGACCATGTTTAAGGGTCCCAAAAATGAACACTGCGACTTTATCACAATAAAATATATCTTAACAATAAAGTACTGTACACTTGAATCCGAGGTCGACCGTACAAACATTTTCGTCCATTATGAGTACATTGAAAGCAACTTCTGTTACCCAGTTTGTTAAAGGTAACAACGACATCTAGTGACAAGTAATATTACTAATATTTTAAAATAACGTTTTACATGGTAACGAATTTACACATTATAATATGTGGATATAATTTCTGGTATTTTTAGAAACGTTTTGGTGATTTTAAACATCAAGAATTACTATCAAAATTTAGGAAAATCAGGACCACCAACCCCATCTGTTGGCGAGTAGTTGGAATCATTTGAATTAGATATTATTTTGCCCTTTAAACTTTACATGAACTATTAACGCTTTAACAAACAGTTGTTACACAAAATTTAACTTTGTAACACAAAAATTGTGATACATTTTGTTTTCTGCCCTCCGGCCGGCAAACAGCACTTTGCCGGCCGCTGCGCTAAACTAAGTAGCCGCCTGGCGGCTCCGTTGAGCAGAAAAATATTATACACACCTCGGCCGTTAAATGGAAAAGCCTCGGATCACATGTTTGCACATTACACGTCATCTGAGACATTTCCCATTGAAACGGCCTTGGCTGGTAATTTACTACTTATTTCATAAAGTTTTTAATTTTTTCTGCGTTCGACCATTACGAAATAATATGGAAAAATTTGCTAATAGCACGAGATATTACTTTATGTGGAAAGAATCGAATTATTTTAGGAGAACTGATGAACTAAATAAAATAAAATTATGAAAGTTTCGATAACACATTACTCGTATTATTTTTTATATTTGAGATATAACACCGGTGCTATAGTATCAGGGTTGCTATAGTAACCTAATTAGTTTTTTTCCCATTTTGTACTAAGTGCCTACAATATCGTGAGAAATACCTATTACAGGAATTAATGGAAAATGGAGGGTAGCACGCATCGTTAATTTGTATTATTAGCGATTTTAGTAGAGTTAGTATATCTGGGGCGTGACTGACTGTCGTATAAAATAGTCTGAAAATCCACGGTCTGTAGCAAAAGCTTAAATTAATAAATGTATGTAGACTTAACATACAAGCACACAATCATACGGAACACACACACACACATACGTCTGCCTTATGAGCATTTTTGTTCTATCAATTTTCATAGTTTAGAATTTATGGGTAAATTTTGGGTTATTGTTACTCAGAATCACGAGCTCTTTCGATCCCAATGTGACAAAATAACATGGACTTTTTTCCTATTTTGTTACCATTTTCGGTACACTTTGTATGACGGTTACAAAGAAATTCCGGAAAAAGTATGGATATTTTGGGATTTTTTTACTTTTGGGACCGAAAGAACTCTTGATTCTGAGTAGAAATAACCCATAAACTCAAAATTATGAAAAGGGACAAAATAAAAATAAATGCTCTTATATTATACAGCGTGTGTATTTGATACGGGCGAATATTTTAGTGGCGATTACTATCGGACCTAGGGAACCTATTTACATAAATTTATTTTAGAAATTAAGGTATTTTTTTTTTCATACAAAATAATTGAGCCCGCAATGTATTGCATCCACTGGTAGCCACATTACTTAAAGTAGACATAAGTATCTAAACGTCATACGAGTCTCATGTCAGTTGGCCGGCATACATTGCTGCTGGGTTGCACTTTAGAAAAATCATTACACCTAATCAACAACAAAATTTAACGAAATGGTTATCTTATACGACTCGTAGGATCAGATATTATAGCTGGATTAATTATTCGCCCGTATCAAATACCCACGCTGTATAGGTATCCTGATTTATTGTAACATTAAATTTATTTTAATGTTTACTGTAATGTTAAATATGATACTTTATTTTTTTTTGTATTCTTTGGAAGATAGCCTAAGATTATAGTGTATTAGGGTGAATATCTGAGAATTTCAAACGCCTAAGTTTGGTGGCATCATTTTTCCTGAAGCTTCTATTCGTTACAATGTGCTATTTTGTCATTTGAAAGAGGCACGGTAACTTATACAAATGACGAAGTATAACATTGAGACGTTTAGAAACTTCGCCAAAAATGATGCCACCAAAATTAGTCGGCTGAAACGCTCAGATATCACCCATTACCCCTAGAAAGGGCGGCGATCTCTTAGCACAAGGGTATTAGGAAATAATTGAAAAGAGCCAGCAGTGTAGATATTGTTATTTCTTCTAAAGGTGCATTTAGACCAAACGAGCCTTCGCTCATTCTATCCCCCACTCAACATCAACGAATTTCGACGAATCAACATTTACGAGTATTTGTGTAAGGAAAAAATTTCGTAGAGTGGGGGATAGAATGAGCGAATGCTCGTTTGGCCTAATAGAAAAAAAATGAACACTTTTACACAAAAGTTCACAAAACACAAATCGACCTAGTCCCGCCGTAATAGGGTTGTAATTAGGAGGCATTGGCCATAATCGCCACGCTGGGTAGCGGGTTGGCGATCGGAGTAGTGTGTCCACTATGATGAATGATGATAATGACGCTGCCCGTCACCAGTCTTCAAAAAAACGCAAGGTGAGTCTGAGTCTATACTATCTATAATAATCCCTTAGTCGACTCTTACGACACAGGAAGAGTTGGGGTGGTGCACAGAATTAGATTTGGATAGAAGAAACAAGTTCATTCATTTGTATGGCGGCCGAGCGTGTCAGATTTTGTACTGAAGTTGTTACTTGCCTATGATTTTAAATATGTCTCAGGCCCTTTGAGTATTCTTATTTTTTTGTGTTGTTGCAATTCATATTACTTAAGGAGGCATTATTAATGTTTTTGTTCACTTTAACTTACAAAATTTGAAGTACATTACCTACATGACCCGTATTTTTGGAACGGACTGTATAATATTCCCTAAAAGACACATCAGTGTTTGAACGACTATACAGGGTGTTTCCCGAGCGACTATTTATTCTCGCTCACACTGTATCAAGTCATTCTGAGCAACTGTTAGTAGGTAAGGGACTAACGACGAAATCGCCAAAAAAGTCACGTTCCCAAACAAAATTTCAAGATCACGGAATCATATTGTGTTAAATTTTATTTTTTTTCTATTTTTGGGTTTGTTGGAGCTCCCATGCTAAAAGTTGCTGAATATGACTGTTAATGTGGATTTACACCAAACGAGTGAATGGTCTATCCCTCACTCTACGAAATCCGTAAAAAAACGTATTTCGTCGAAATTCGTTGATTTCGTAGAGTAGGGGACAGAATTAACATTCGCTGGTTTGGTGTAAATACACCTTTATATACGATATGTGAGGTTATTAGTGATTTAGTTTGCCTCTCTCTCACCCATGTTTTTTTCAAAGTAACATGGTTTAATTAAATATTAATATATGTATGTATAAATATCGTAGTTGTTCAAAAGTCATCATAATTAACTTGCCTATGCCATTGCCTCTAAATACCTCGTCGGCCATTTAATTGAAATGTAATTCTATTTTCAAACCTAATGACAGTTTTACTCTACGATCAGATACATATAACCAGGGATCGGAAACCGTTATTATTTTCAAACCGTTACCATACGTCAACCCCAAACCATAATCATAAAGTTTTTGTTCTCATTAACCGATACTTCTTAATGTTCTTTGACGGAACGCTTAATGGCCGATTCTGTTCTCAACGAACGGAATAATAACGGTTTTCCTAATTCTGTTGTAAGAGATGAACTGTCATGTCATGTTCTTCTTATAAAGTTTCCGTTACGGTTAATGTTCTTTCAAACGTTTTTGGCCGCGAACGCTACGTTTAGTGTTCTTGGGAACGGAATAATAGTGGTTTTCCTGTCAAAATTGATTTGAACAAATAGACAATCACGTGTGGTGCCTATTCTCCGATTAATCGAGATTGAATGTCGTATGGTTTGTATAAGGAAAACGTATTGAAATGACGTTTCGTGTCGTTTACTATTTTAATATTTATGGATACTGGAATAGAGACCCACTAGAAATTTAAAATCTGTTCCAAATTTAAACGCATAACCGAACGTAGTTAAGGAAAAAGGACGCAATACACTACAATCTGCCAATTTGTTTTAAATCCTATGTCAAAAGGAAAAGCCATCAATTTAAGTGACAAAGTGGCACCTTTTCGTTCACCTTTTCACCGCCACGTCAAAAAATAAAAGCGAGCAACACACGCCAAGCAACAAATTGCATGTAAACAACTAACTCAACAAAGTAAGTATCAGCTTCGTAGTGTTAAACGAAACGAACATATATTTTATCAGTTATATCAATTCATTGGCGGCGAAAAAATGTCCTTACCTACTGTTTTCAGGAGGTAATGTCATGATTACAGTCACGTTAATTCCTATAGCAAGGCTAGCATATCTTGTGTTTAACATCAACTTGCCGCCACACTTCTCTTTTTAATCTATACAATTGAAAAAAGACGCGTAGCTGCGAGTTGCTTGTTAATTCAGAGTTTGCAATCTGTCACCAACCTCTTTTGAGAAACTGAACTTGCTTTTCAAAAGAGGTCGATAGATCTGAGTCCGTAGCTATGTTAGCTAACGTGCCAAAACGTAGTGATTTTATTCTCTTTGGTGCCAATCGCTACGCTACGCTGAGCAGGTAGTGTATCGTAGTTTTCTCTCTGTCACTCTTTCTTATTGGTGTGACGAAGACAGTTGAGTTTCGTTCGCGACTGAATGTTAGCGATGGGCATATTGGCTACACAACCTGTTCATATAATCATTTCATCGCCAACACAGTTAACTAATGTGTCTTGATGTTTTATGAATAAGGCAATTGGACTGGATGCGTGTAAAGGCGGAAACACACTTCTAAAACGCGACGCGACCCGACGAAACGCGACGCGTGTTGAGTCGTATCAAGTTGTATCATTTTCTATTACCAAGAGCACACTATGAACATCCGACGCCACGTTTTGCGCTCACACGCCACCCGATCCAGACCGCATAGATCGTAAACACGCCACCCGACGCGTCACACGCAGTGTCGGCAGTGTGCTTGTAGACAACACCCGACGCCACGCGTCAGTCGGTCGAGAACATTCGCACGTAGATCATATATTTACACCAGATTAATTGATTTTATTGCAAAATGACTGATGAACAATTAATTGAGTTGGTTAAACGATATCCTGTTCTATATGACGTGAGTTTAGTTCAATACAGGGATCATACTGTGAGAAATAATGCATAGGAAGATTCTTGAGTCATTTAAGTATCATATATGTACCCAAAATATGCATCAAATCTTCTTCAAAATCATCATCTGACTCGTAATGTATGAAATCCATATCGCTCGACTATATACTTCCACTGCCATAAGGCAACCATGTTCAGAAATAACTAGCGTGTCGTGGCATCGTGTGTTGGGTATGTGCACGGTGCACATCGGGTGGCGACACGTTGCGTAGCGTCGCGTTTTAATAGTGTGTTTCCGCCTTTAGAGTTACGAATAAATGCAAAGTCATTTGCAGACACCAATAAACTAACATGTTTTACCACAAAAATCAACTATATTCCAAATAGCTGACTGGTGAGTCGTGAGACTGGTGACTTGCTTCAACCTTTTCAACGCCACGTAAAACTATAAAAGCTAAATTTGAACTTTACGCACGTGCATAGTTACATATTATTTTGTGGATGGTGACTTACAAATAGTCTTTGGCGTTGAAACTCTCTTGTTAATCAGTACCTACCAATATATCAGTCATTGTCCAATCTAATTGAAACCTTGTGGACGGCGATAACGGTTATGTTGGTAACACTGTTTCAACGCCAAAGACCGATATACAAGTCACAGATCAATAGAGACCTAGTCGCACTTGCTTATAGTTTTTGACAAATTCCTTTGTGACACTTTGGTGGCGTGGATGGAGTGACAGCTGCTGTTTTTGCCGTGGCATTGAAAAGGTTAGTGTTATGATGAGGTAAAAATTGTATTGACAGCGGTATCGTCATGGTTCGTCTCAGTAAACTTAGCACAGGATCAGTGCGACAATATGTCGCCGCGAGATAGATTATCCATCTCCCTTTTATTCATATTGTTGGTAAAAGATAGAAAATCTATACATGTAGCGATAACATACTGACATAGCAATCATGTGCTAAGCGTACAGTATAGTTCGAGAAATATAAATTGAACGTTTATTTTTACTATAATGTAGGTAGAAAGTTACCAATTTATATTTCACGAACTGTACTCTCAGTCGTCGTATGTCAAGTTCTTAAATTGATGCCGTTCTGATTGTGTCACTAATTTTTTATAGTTAGCATATAGTATAGCAAGATAGTAGTTAGAGCAACACACCCAAAGAAGATGTTGACGAAGGCTTAAATGAGCAATATGAAATAGACAGATCGGGACCAATTCAAGATTTTAAGAAAAAACAATTGAGACGTCACTGAAAATAAAACTAAGGCTGCGTTTCACCAAACTTTTATTCGAAGAATAACGCTTTCTCTCAGATATATATATGTCGAAGGCGGATTGTATAATCCGCCGTATTACAATACGCCTAGCCGGATTACAAAACAGCCCTGTTTTGTAATACGGCGGATTGACGACTAGCCGGATTGAATACGGCTAAATGAAAATCAGGCGGATTGTGTTCGACGCCAAACGTTATTCAATGCGGCTAGCCATATTGTAATACGGCGAGTCATGAGCCGCCGCTTTGTCAGTTTTTGGTTCCCATTTCTGACACTCGCGGCGTTGCCTGTCATAACAACAAAAATGGCGTCGTTTGACGGGAGTGTTGTTGTGAATTTACAAGTCAATGGTGGAATAAACGACGAAAAAGTGTTAAATATTGAATTTAAGAAAAACTTTGATGAAAAACTAAGCAACTTCTATAATTCTCAAAGCGGAACGTTAATAAACCCCTGGACCATAGAGAGAGTTTTCATGACATAAAATCCGCTAAAGTAGCCATGAATGACGGTGTTCGGCGGAATGCTACCCAATATTACTGGTATAATAAATACGCGGTGAATTTGATTTAATCTTTAAAAAAGTAAACCAGAAGACCCTACAAGTATTAACAGACGTTCGAATTTGGTCCACTCCGCACCGCGAACTTAGTCACTCCGTACCAAATTCGATGGTGTGTTCAGCGGTCCGCCGACATTATTATTATTATTGATGGTGCGGTCGGTTCGATGGTTTTCCCACAGGATTTGGTGCGGTCCGCACCAAGTTCGCTCGTGTGGATGGCACCACCGCACCGTTAAGCGCTTTAATTGTAGGTAATTAATTATAAGTAAACAAACAATTCGTAAAATTTCCAAGCAATTCAGCAAATGCATGAGAATTCATGCGAAGCTATATACGAAAATCTTCGTCATCAAAGTCTCTTATACGTCGCATATGACTATGTGAATCTCTGTCTTTTAAATAACATTTTACCCATTCTTTTCTTTTTTTTCTGTTTATTAATTGGTGTTGTAGCGACGATGGTTGCCACAACTAACGCGATTTTAGCTTTTTCGGATAAAATCGGAGGTATATCGACGTGATCACTGTCTAGTAGCACGAAAAGCACTGGATCGTTTTTGAACGGTGCGATGGTGTGACGAGTCGAGCGCACGTACGGAGCGTACCAAGTTTGCGGTGCGGAGTGGACCATATTCGAACATCTATTAATACTTTACTGTTCGAGTAATACCCACGGAGCAGTATTTCGATACTTTGATGGAAATTCACAAGGTAAGTGGCCACGGTGGGCGTGATAAAATGTAATATGCTATATTAATAAATATGATTTAAAAATTTATTGTAGTAAGATTTTTCTTATTAAAAATGTTACATTTACACATGTTTTTTGATGGCTGATCTTGTGAATTGTAATTTAAAAATAACTGGTACCAAGCAATACTTAACAATTAAGAAGATTATTTTTGTTCGATTTTTCTTTATAAGTAAAAATGTTTAAATTTCCACATTGTTTTATTTTGTAAGTATGGTCACCCTACAATCCGAATAATTTTTCAATACGGCTAAACGTGGGCCGCCATATTGAAGAACGTATCGGAATGACAATCCGGCTAATCGTCAATCCGCCGTATTACAAAACAGGGCTGTTTTGTAATCCGGCTAGTCGTATTGTAATACGGCGGATTATACAATCCGCCTGCGACATATATATACATATATACAGGGTGGTCCAAACCTTGACGTCAAAAATTTTTTTTTAGATTCCTCACGTCATGAGCTATCAGAATATACCCCATGTATGTTAGCCGATTTTTTGTAGTTTTCGAGTTATGAATTTTTGAAAAATTTTTTTTGAGAAATTCTGGAATGAAGAAATTTATTAATAAAAAAAAAACTATTAGGTTTTTTAACTAGTTTCTTTTTGTAAAAGTATAACTACAAATAAAGCATTTACTGACAAAAAAATTAGCGTCCTCACTTTGATACAAGTAGGATAAAAAAATACCAAATTCAAAATTTTACGCTAAAAACGCATCAAAATAGCATTAATGTACGAAAATTAAAAAAATAAAACATATCCCAAGGATTTTTGGTAATGTAAAGACTGCTCTAGACCTTAAACCTTCGTAAAAGCAAAAAAAAATTGATACTTAACAATGAGGATTTTTCGGAGTAGTCGGTCAAATAAACTTAAAAAAAAATTCTAAATTTTTTATTTAAAAATAAAGTGAAATTTGCTTTTGTTGTTCTTATGAATAAACAAAGACAGAAAATACCACGAAAACTCAATTTGTGTAGTTATTCAAGTCATTTTTTACTACTTTAAAATTTTAAGTTTTTTTAAGTTTATTTGACCGACTACGAAAAATCCTCATTATTAAGTATCACTTTTTTTTTGCTTTTACGAAGGTCTAGGGCAGTCTTTACATTACCATAAATCCTTGAGAATTGTTTTATTTTTTTTTATTTACGTACATTAATGCTATTTCGATGCATATTAACGTAAAATTTTGAATTTTGTATTTTTTATCCTACTTGTATCAAAGTGAGGACGCTAATTTTTTTGTCAGTAAATGCTTTATTTGTAGTAATACTTTTACAAAAAGAAAATATTAAAAAAACCCAATAGTTTTTTTTATCAATAAATTTCTTCATTCCAGAATTTATCAAAAAAAAAATTTTCAAAAATTCATAACTCGAAAACTACAAAAAATCGGCTAACATACATGGGGTATATTCTGATAGCCCATGACGTAGGGAACCTAAAAAAGATTTTTTGACGTCAAGGTTTGGACCACCCTGTATATATATGTATATATATATAAGGTCCTAATTTATTAGATGCAGATATTTTTACAGCTGATAGTACTCGGTCTCTGGAGTATATTAAACCGTGAAACATTATAGCTTTTACGATGTTTTTTTGGAGAAAACGGAAAAACAAATTTCCTACGTAAAACACCCTGTTTATGTGATTATTAAATGAAAACTCATTGAACAGATTCTAGTACCTCTTTTACGTACCACTTAACTGGAACTGGCCACTTCTCGTCGATAAATTAAATACTTTAATGTCAATGTCATGTTATTTTCCGTTAGATTGTGTCGTTTGATGACATGACAGACAGTGTTATTGTGACATGTGATAATGCACACATGATGATTTTTTTTAGACGAAATTATAATTAATTTTTTTGTTAGGAAAATGAAATAAAAAAAAATACATGAAAAGATTTCTTAATTTATATTTAAAGTTAATTATTTTAATGTAAAGTATCATGTGTTAAAATATCTGCAACTAATAAATTAGGACCTTATACACGGTGGAATTTAATCGGTGAACAGGAACCCATTTTTCTAATTCAGTAATCGATGGCGGTCACGTTTATGTAGTAGGGTGGATCGTTTTGGTTTTTTTTGAAATTTTGATTTTGGCAGGTATAAGAAATTTGCTAGTAACAAAAACATTAAAATCTGTGTAAATAAAATTACTGTAATATTTCAGGAAGTACTGCCCCAAACTAACTGAAAAATAAAGAAATCGAAATTTTGAGCTAATGACTTGACTGTGAATAAAAGTAATTAAAATACATTTTTTATATAAACTGTTTTATTTTACGTTAAAGAATAACAGATAGTATTAATAGTATAAAAAACTGCGTTGAATTTTGACAATAAACCCTTACTTTACACATTGAAACTTTAGCTTAAAATAGAAAATTATTCAATATGGTAGTCTTTCTTGGAGTTAAATACAGGCATGATTTTGCGAGATTTAAGTCTTGCCTTAATTCATCCGTCTCTTTTGATAGGACCACAAACAGTAGCAGATGCTTCTGTCACTATTTTAACGCATCTTTCAGTACTTTGAGTATGACAAGGATATAGTTTCAGTAGTGGTAAAATCAAATCATCAACTTTTCCCAGGTCTTCGATGCACTCGACTATAACATTAGAGCTTATGTTTTTCAGCACTGGTGGCTCAGTTATTGTCACGCTATCCCAAGGTATCATGTCAACGTAATCCGCACAAGCAAAGTCGAATTTAGGTAACTTGAAAGTTCTCACATTTGTTTGTGGCAATGGCAAGTCCCTAGACTTCAGTATTTTTTTTAATGCCAAACTTTGGATTTCCTTTCTGTCGTCGTCTAGCATCGCAAGTAACATATTTTCTACATGACCAAAAAAGCCGTTTCGCTGTATTACAGGATCTATCACTGCTTTTAACTCCTGCGGCAGGTATCTTGAAAGCAGAACAGTTTTATGCAGATGCCTCGCACCATTAGTGCAGCTTGGTTTCGATTTAATTGTAAACCACATGGGAGCATACACTTTTAAAACAAAATTAACTAAATGCAGTAAATCCACAGACGGTGAAGTTGTTGAAATATATGTATAGTCTGAGGATCCGGTTTGCTGTTGTAAGCCATCTGGAATGAACCATTTTACCAGGATTTCTTTGTGATAGTCTGTCATCACAATGTCCAACACTTATTGAGTTGCAAATGTCGTATAAATACAATTGATCTGTACTTAAATCTTTGTTGTCAGTAATATCTGGCAAATCACAGTTAATTGACTGAAAGGAAACCAAGGGAAGATTTTCGCAGTCCTTTAAAAGTTTCCCAATCGGCCCTGAAAAGCTGCGTGGACCTGTTGTGGGACCATCAAGCATTTGCAGTAAATGACGTAGAGGAAGCTCATTTGCATGCAATTGACGTACAAACCACTGTAACGGTCTTTGTATTTTTTTTTCCAAATGCCTTATAACTCCGCCATTCGGTCCTGTATTAACGGCGGTACCATCACATACAACTACAATCAGATACTTGCAGCAGTCTACGTTTTTGTTATCCAAAAAATCCTTAATATGTTTGCTTATACACGGTGGAATTTAATCGGTGAACAGGAACCCATTTTTCTAATTCAGTAATCGATGGCGGTCACGTTTATGTAGTACTTAAGTGGAACCAAGTTTTTTTTTAGCATAATTTTTTTTTATGTTGAAATTAAAATTTATTGTCACCCTACTAATGGTTTAGTCTGAAAAGTTTAATACCTCTTTTCAAACTATCAGCCCTAGAAACTTAAAACATAAATGAGCAATAACCACTCACATGCTTTAATTTTTGCGATAGACTCTATTCCTATGTAAAATAAGAGCGATGCATGGCTGATAGTTTGAAAAGAGGTATTAAACTTTTCAGACTAAACCATTAGTAGGGTGACAATAAATTTTAATTAAAGTTTAATTTCAACATAAAAATTTGTTATGCTAAAAAAAAACTTGGTTCCACTTAAGTACTACATAAACGTGACCGCCATCGATTACTGAATTAGAAAAATGGGTTCCTGTTCACCGATTAAATTCCACCGTGTAGTTTCTGCTTTTCCATTTGGAACCGTAATATGTCCAAAGTATTCTGAATTAGGCTCTTTGACTAAACTTATATGCTCTTCTGTAATAATTTTGCGTTTTGTGCCATTAATAATCGACAAAGTGCTATCTTTCCGGCCATCAAAATATAGCCCAAATGAATTATATACTAACACAGGTATATTTGTTAAACTATTTCTCTCCTTTTCACGGTTTCGTCTAATTTTATTGCGATCAACTACACGATTCAGGTCCCCCTCCTTTATTAAACCAACATCCTGAAAAGCCGCTGAAACTATTGCTGCTGCAGCCCTGTCGGAAACACCAAACCTATCTACGGTACGAGCGACAGTAGGCATAGAAAAGTTTATCGCTTTTTCTTGATCTTGTGAAGAAATTTTCGTAGGATGCGGCTCAGGAAAAGGCAAAAACAAATCCGCTGTCTCTGTGTCTGATTGGTCTGAATTCTGAGGCGATGGAGAAAGCTCGCTACGAGACATGTTATTGATATTAGAAGCCGCAATCTGACTGCACTCATACAAATCATACCTTCTCTTCCGATCAATTTGTTTCATAATTTTAGATGTAGTTTTTACATCTATGCCACCAATGAACATTTTTCGTTGTGTCCGTTGATCAATTAAAAATGGCTTTTCTAAATGCGGAACTTTCAATGTTTTTTTGCACTTACACAAATAGGTATATATCTTTACACTGACAAGATGCGATATCAAATAAAGCCTTTGCCTCCTCCTTAAATACCGAAATGCGGTTAATGTATGAGTCGACGTTTTGACGAGACTTATAAGGTTTTAATAAACTCCGATACTTGTCATAATATTCCTTGATTTTTCTGACAACAGATCGGGGTTGTATAGTTGGAATTGATGCCGTTTGCCATATTTTTAACACGTCGTCTGATATTTTCTGGCATGTCTCGGTTGCCAAATTCTGGTACTGTTTTTTTTATTACGACTCACCCATAAGAAACACAGTATAATGTCTTCGTAATTAGGCAAAACATTTACCTTTAAGTCTCTCCCATGACCAAATATAGGACAAATCAAATCACTTCTAAGAGTTGATAAAGACATTTCACAATTAAAATATAATATTCACTTTGATATTACCAACCAATTAACAGTTATTGACCAATTCAGATCTTGAGTTGCAATTTGTCATTTTCCGCGATAATGTAGGGTACTTTAGAGTCATACCGCAGTAACAACTACCTTCTACATTCACAATTTAAGAATATATAATGCTACCAGATCAAAATACAATTTAAACCTTTCTATAATTTTTTTTTTCATAATACTTAAAAGATATCCAATGTAACATGCGAAATGCATTGCAAGTGTTATTTTTTCAAAACTTGAAGTGAGTTGGGGCAGTACTTACCATTGTCCAATTTCAACCATATTTAATAATTAAAAGGTATATGTATGTTAGCAACTTTTGATACTAAGCCCATTTGAATATACAAAAATTGTTTTTTTTTCATACTAGACCGATCCACCCTATTATGTAGTACTTAAGTGGAACCAAGTTTTTTTTTTAGCATAACAAATTTTTATGTTGAAATTAAACTTTAATTAAAATTTATTGTCACTCTACTAATGGTTTAGTCTGAAAAGTTTAATACCTTTTTTCAAACTATCAGCCATGCATCGCTCTTATTTTACATAGGAATAGAGTCTATCGCAAAAATTAAAGCATGTGAGTGGTTATTGCTCATTTATGTTTTAAGTTTCTATGGCTGACAGTTTGAAAAGAGGTATTAAACTTTCAGACTAAACCATTAATAGGGTGACAATAAATTTTAATTTCAACATAAAAAAAATTTATGCAAAAAAAAAAAACTTGGTTTCACTTAAGTACTACATAAACGTGACCGCCATCGATTACTGAATTAGAAAAATGGATTCCTGTTCACCGATTAAATTCCACCGTGTATATATGTAGCGCTAAAGTACTATGGAGATTCGACATGACTATTCGAAAATAAGCGTTATATTTCGAATCAAAGTTTGGTCAAATCGACTAAGTGAAACACGTACACGGTCCAGAATCGAAATCTTTGATAGAGTTAACTGGGTTGGCGTGTGTACCTATTAAAACTAAAAAAGGAAAAAGACTATATATATTAATATTTATTTATTCGTGGTTAGCTTGGTCTTCCACATTCCAGCGTTTCACCGCTGCGGCTGGAGTCAGCATATGAGTATATGACCGCAGCTGATCTGATGATAACGAGTACTTTTGCGCACTGAGGTTGCAACGCAACAAATACTCATCACTGCTATCTCAAAGGGAAAAGGATTCTTGCTATATCAAAGGGTTCCAGGATGGCTGGCACATACGCGGGTTAGGTCCTCTGGTATGGCATCTTCCACTTTCTTCTATGCTGGTATACCAAGGCATCCATTCAGGTGTCTTAATATCAAAGGGTCCATGGTATCTAAGGCTGTGGAACACGGCACCTCATTAGTTTGATTTGAGCGATTAAGTATGAAACACCATTATATAAGTGACACGATGCATGCAGGCCACGTTTCTTTAATAAAAAGATCGGTCGATCGATGTTATAATAAGATTATTATGCTTATACTGATGGATATGAGTACCTATAGATGATTTTATGAGATAAATACACTTTAATGGTAAAAGGATACCTTCTTATCAAATTCTATATCACATTATCAGTCTAATACAGTAACAGTGGTCTTGACGTGGGCCTCTTCTATTATTTTATTTATGCGTATGGGTACATTAGGTAGGACATAAATGACATAATGCCCATAATAGCCACGCTGGGCAAACGGATTGGTGATTGCAGTAATGTGTCCATTATGATGAGGCTGCTGCCCTGCCTCCATGTCAAATAATTGGATCAGCGTAGTACCGTCCCTTAGTCGACTCTTATAACACCCATCGGAAAAGTTCTCCAACTTGGTAGGTGGCAAATATATTGTTACTGCCGCACCACACAGCCTAAATTCAATGTATATGACTATAAATATTAAGTACATTTTATATATAATATAACCACTTACAATAATATCAATCAAACAAACATAGAACCTTATTGCCCTTGTAAGTTATATGATCACAACATAGAACCATGTAATATCGTGAATTTTAGACTATTAGTTGGCTATAGGTATTAAGATACAGGTTTCAGTAAAATACAGCTAAATACACATAGAATTACTACCGTAAAATTAGCCCACTTTGCCTCCAGGGGAAACATTGCCCAAAACTTGAATTTTAAATAAATTGGTTATTATAGAAAAAAATTACATTCTTATGGCGGCCTAACTATTTTTAGTATAAAATAGATTATGTGAGAAGCAACACCAAGTATGACTTTTGCGTCTATCTTCATCTAGTTGTTCGCTAGAGCTTCTTGAGTGAGGTTGGTTATTTGGCGGGCAAAATCTTGGCAAAATATAGTCATAAATTTCTCAAAACAGGGTGGTATTAAATGAAAAAAAAACCCATGACCTGTAGATTATTGTTGTATTTGTATGACAACAGTAGATTACATTGATAGTAGTTTTATTGGAAAAAGCTAATCAGAAAATAAGTTATGGCTTTGGGCAATTTTATCCAGTACTTTAGCAAACGGACATTGAAAACATTGCCCATCATGAAAAATAGCCTACAGTTGTCACTTTCAAGTTTTACCACTTTATGAAAATAGCGGAGGGTAATGTTTTTTTCAGTAAATTACGTTTTTATAACTCCGTTATTTTATTTTACGTGTACAAAATGTTCGGAACCAATAACTATACTCTCAATTGTCAGTTTCGTTGTCTGCTGCTTCGTTAGTGGGCTGATATTTATATCAATATAATATTATCTTGATTCCCATTCAAAAAACGGTTTTATTATTATTGCATTAAAACAAATAATACATTTTGGACTGTTTTACTTCACTAGTATATTAATACTTTGAACAAAAGTTAAACGTCTTTAGTTAAGATATCTACTTAAAAGTGACAACCCTAGCATTTGCGAATTGCGTTAGTGGACCTTGTATGAAAAAGAGCGAAAACGGGTAGGTAACATTGCCCAACCAATTTACTCAAAATTGTTTATACTTATCCCTGAGTTATAAACATGAAATGGTAGAATTGCCCAAAAACCTTCTGTGATCGTAGTATTATTGTCATACGAGCTATTTTTAAGCACTAAATGGAGGTGGGCAATGCTGGTCAAGAACGAGATTACTAGGCTTAGGACTTTTCATAGCATATCGTGGTTCTAAAATCCTTGGAGCCGCTATGTGTAAAGTTTTCGAAGTCAAAGTCAAAGTATATTGCAATATAAAATATAATGATTTATACCTACTGTCACATCGTTACTGAGTTAATTTAAATCGAACGTAATTAATTTTAATAATCGAACTCATAAAAAGTGCATACGAAATTTAGTTACCTTACAAAAAAAACATAAATTTATTATCACTAACTTTTACCTGCAGATGTGTGATGTACGTGATAAAAAAAAAACAATCTTTCAATATAAATTTACTTGACGCCACTCAGTCGAATAGCTTAGGAGTAAACGTAAAGTCAAACTTGCACTATTTTTTTTCCAAGACACCCAATTGAAAAACCTTCTTGGCTTATGATCGGACTAGTATCTCATTTCAACACTAAAGTAAGGAGAAGAAGGTGCATAGCCTTCCTGTTAAAGACGGAATCTTCAAAAATTCTCGAAAAAGAAATCACTTTTTTTAAACGTTCGTAGCTCACCACTGATGCGGCTGAGCGGTTGCTGCATACTAGCGAGAGGGGCGGGGTGAAATGGCGTCATGTATAATACAGCCAGTGAGCAAAAAAATACTACTATTTCAGTAGTTATTGCGGTCATCCGATCTTAACCGGGGGTATCTTAAGTCGTATAAGTCGACAAACGTCAGTTTTGTTTTTTGTTCGGAAGTTACATGTAATTTATACGAAAGATTCGAAACTTTCGAGAAAAACAACATGATACTTTCGCCATTTTCATCGCTATTTCCGATCTAAGACTTTTTCAAGTTTGTCTTGAACCTAATTGTCTAGTTTTTTTATGGTTTCTGATATAACTAATTTCGTGTGCACTTTTTATGAAATCAAGTTCGATTTTTAATATTAATTACGTTCGATTAAAATTAACTCAGTAACGATGTGACAGTAGGTATAAATCATTATATTTATTATATTTTAATATTATAATATACTTTGACTTTGACTTCGAAAATGTTACACATGGCGGCTCCAAGGATTTTAGAACCACGATATGCTATGAAAAGTCCTAAGCCTACTAATATGTATACCTACAACTAATTGCAAATGGTCACTGATCTAAGCACGACGAGCAGACAGACGGACTACCGCACGAAACGATAGATGAAGAGTGATAGAGCGCTGACACACTCTAGCACCATGCTAAGAAGAGTATGCTGACGGATAGACAGATGGACTAACGGACAGACAGACGGACAGACGGACATGGCGAAACTATAAGGGTTTTTTATTTTTTTATTTGAACTATGCCCGATCACAACAATTTTTTTTTAACGAAAAAAGTGTTAACGCTTTCACAGCCAGTAACAAAAAAGCTCGTTTAAATTTGAATTCTAAAAATGTTATTAACAGAGTTCTTAATCACAATTGCGGAAATAACGCATAATTTATTTTTATTTTTTGTTACTGGAGATTGTATTTTTTAGGGTTTGTTAAGAATTATTTCTATTTCTAGACGGATTCAAGAATAGATGGATGGAAAGAAGGACTAACCAACAGATAGATTAACAGTCAGACGGACGGACGAACAGACAGACAGACTGACATGACGAAATTGTAAGGGTTCCTAATTTACTACGGAACCATAAAAAGTACTTACATCCAGAATAATTGAAAAGGCAATCATTTCAAGTAATATCCGGTCGAAATATGTTTCTTTGCAGAAATAAACGGGCAGACAGACGGACGGACAGACATACAGACCGACAGACAAACAAACAGACAGACAACGGATGGACAGATGAACAGACAGACACTCAGATAGATAGACAGAAAGATTGACAGATGAACAGACAGACAGACAGACAGGAAGATCGACAGATGAACAGACAGACGGCAGACCGTCAGACAGACAGACAGACAGACAGACAAACAGACAGACAGACGGAGATGGCGAAAATGTAAGGGTTCCTAATTTACTACAGAACCGTAAAAAGTAATTACAGCCAGAATAATCGAAAAGGCAACCATTTTAAATAATATCCGGTCGAAATATGTTTCTTTGCAGAAATAAACGGTTTAACAGACGGACGGACAGACATACAGACCGACAGACAAACAGACATACAAACACACAGACAGACAGACAGACAGATAGACAAACAGACGGATGGACAGATGAACAGACAGACAGACATACAGACAGACAGATAGACAGACACACAGACAGACAGAAAGATCGACGGATGAACAGACAAACAGACAGACAGACGGAAAGATCGACAGATGAACAGACAGACAGACGGACAGACCGTCAGACAGACAGGCAGACAGACGGGGGGAAAGATCGACAGATGAACAGACAGACAGACGGACAGACCGTCAGACAGACAGACAGACAAACAGACAGACAGACAGACAGAGGGATGAACAGATGAACAGACAGACAAACATACAGACAGAAAGATCGACGGATGAACAGACAAACAGACAGACAGACAGACGGAAAGATCGATAGATGAACAGACAGACAGACGGACAGACCGTCAGACAGACAGGCAGACAGACGGGAGGAAAGATCGACAGATGAACAGACAGACAGACGGACAGACCGTCAGACAGACAGACAGACAAACAGACAGACAGACAGACAGAGGGATGAACAGATGAACAGACAGACATATATACAGACAGACAGACATTTCAAGTAATATCCGGTCGAAATATGTTTCTTTGCAGAAATAAACGAGCAGACAGACGGACGCACAGACAGACAGACCGACAGACAAACAGACAGACAACGGATGGACAGAACGGAAAGATCGACAGATGAACAGATAGACAGACATACAGACAGACAGATGGACATGGCGAAAATGTAAGGGTACCTAATTTACTACAGAACCCTAAAAATATCTTACAGCCAGAATAATTGAAAAGGCAACCATTTCAAGTAATAACCGGTCGATATATGTTTCTTTGCGGAAACAAGCGGACGGACAGACGGACGTACAGATAGTCAGTCCGTTCAGATAGACAGACACACAGACAGAGAGACAAACAGACAGACAGAAAGATCGGCAGATGAACAGACAGACAGACGGACAGACCGCCAGACAGACAGACTTACAAACAGACAGACAGACATACAGACAGACAGACAGACAGACAGACAGAGGGATGGATGCAAAATGCAAGGGTTCCTAATTTACTACAGAATCCTAAAAAGTACTTACACCCAGAATAATTGAGAAAGCAATAATTTGGAGGAAACAAACGGACGGACAGACAGACATACAGACAGACAGACAAACAGACTGACAGACAGACAAACATACAGACAGACATACAGACAGACAGGTGGATGCACATGGCGAATCTGTGACGGTTTCTAATTTACTACAGAACCCTAAGAAATACACCCAGAATAATTGTAAAAGCAATAATTTCGAATACTATCTGGTCGAAACACGTTTCTTTGCGGAAACAAACGACCGTATAGACGGACGGACAAACAATCAGACAGACAGAGAAACAAACAGACATACAGACAGACGGATGGACAGATAAACAGAAAATATACTTTCATTCGCCAAAGAAATGTTCGTTTAAATTTGAACTTTACTACGATGTTAATAGAGTTCAAGATCACAACTGCGGAAGTAACGAGCTAAGCCGAGTTTAGACCTGGGTCGCGTTTTATAAAGTTTCATTTTACAATTTCGCTGTTTGCCTCTCTAACGCACGCACATAATATATTGGCTAGAAAGAGAGACAAACGGCAAATTGTAACTTTATAAAACGCGACCTTGCAAGTTTTGAAAAAAAGAGTTGTAGATATTTGCCACTAATTCCTACCAATATTTGCCGTGTGGTGACGGCAGTAAGAATATATTTTGTCACCACCCCAACTCCTCCTGTGGGTGTCGTAAGAGTTGACTAAGGGATTGAAGTGTCAATGACTATTATTTGATAAAAGATTGATGATGGGCAGCAGAGTCATCATAGTGGACATACTACTGCGATCGCCAATCCGCTTGCCCAGCGTGGCGATTATGGGTATTTACCTCCTAATGCGCCTATACGCATAGTAAATAGGAGAGGCCTACGTCCAGCAGTGGACTATCATAGGCTGATGATGATGATGATTTGCGTCTCAAAACTTGCGGCAATAACTTGCAAGTGTAAACTCAGCTTTGTGTCTTTTCAAAAGGGCTTATTTCTACTCTGGCAATAAGGATTATTTTTTCTATATTTCCATAAGAGAAATTATCTCTATTGACAAAGTGGAAATAAGCCCTTTTGAGAAGACATTCCACAGTTACGATATAATGAATTCATAACAAAACAACATACGTAATTGTGGGACAAAGTCATTTTGCGTCCGGCGGAATGTAGCCAGCAACGCCATATTGCTAGTTGTGCTAAGCTCACCTGACGCCAATAGAACGCAACTCCAAGCATCGGGGTTCCATTAAGGGAAATAATAGGAACTGCAACTGTCTTCTTGAGCAATTCACGTATCATACCTATCACTATGTTGACTATTCAAGACGAGTGGTATGCACCCATAACTGCGTAGGTATTAGGAGTATGAATGCAATAAGTGCAGGTTATAGTAAGTATATATATTTATTTACCAAGGAGCCGAGCCGATATTACAAGACAGGTGCCGGTAGTAGACCAACATCGGGCGTCTTACTCCTCCGTCTAACCTCCTTCTCATTAAACTCTAAAATTAACATAGAAAGAAATATCTACTAATTAGAAAGTTCACAAACTTACCATTATAAACATATCTATGTTAGAAACACATTGACAGCCCAGTCAACAACACGTTGTCAGGTAACCAATTTCCAGGCAAGTTCCCGTCGACGGCGCTAGGAGGCGCCAGAATTGCTAGCACATATTGCATCCTTTCACTTAATTCAATTTAAACCTTTTTCATCATGCGGCCAATACCACACGTCAAACCTAAATGGCTAGTCAAATGAAATAAAAATACGAACTATATTCGCGTGGAAAAGAGAGAGCGAGTGGCGGCATGTTTACGTCATCGCGAACAGTTTAATAATGGTTCACGGAACTTTATTTTTCGTTCATCTCTAGTAACGGTAACCAGAAAAGTTTTGTTCTTTCATATAAATCATATAATGTTCTTGTCAAAACCGTTATGTCAAAGAACGGAATTTTTCCGTTCATCTTGAATATTGTGAACCAGAAATATTGTGTTCATCTACAAAACCTTTATCGTAGTTAACCGTTACTAATACGAACGGAATTAATAACGGTTAAAGAACAATATCAAATGGTTAATCGAGAACGGTTCCGATCCCTGCATATAACACATACTATCAATTATGCAAACAAAATATATCGGGTAGTTTTAAGTGACGAAAGCTTCCTCTTAATATTGTGTACGCGATTTATCATATATTTATAGCTACCTTATTATAATCGGATTCGATAATGTGACTCGCATTTTCGCTGTCAGACAAAAACCTACCAATCCGGTAGTCCCATTGAAGAGCGTAAAAGACGCACACATATATCCGACACGAGATGAAAAAGGACGGGAGAATAACGGGTCGGCTTTTGTCTTTTGTTTTGATATAAACGACGATTCTGAGAATCGGGCGACTGTTTTTCTTTTAATTTTTGAATTTCGAAACTCACTGCCGCCATTTTGAAAACAGCCATGCTTTAACATTATAAGGTGTGTTTTTGTATGGTGCGCTCGAGTACGTGAATTAAATCAAGCAAGGACTACCCGTTACGAGCCATAGTTGGTGACAATTGTAATTTCGAATTTCGAGCGGTCACTGAACCGCTGTTTCGTAAAAACATGGGCTTGTTTTCTTACGGATTGCAGAGACATTTTAAAGAAAATAAATAAATAGCCTGAGACACTCTTAAAGTGGATTTAGACCAAACGAGCTAACGCATTATTCTATTCTCCACTCTATGAAATTCGTTCGCCACACAAAACGTGATTCACGAAATTCGTTGATTTCGTAGAGTGGGGGATAGAACGAGCATTCGCTCGTTTTGCTCTAAATCCACCTTTACACAAATCGACCTAGTCCTACTTTAAGCCTAATTATGGTTTGTTGACACTAAATTGTCAGGTGATTTTCTTTACAGGACAAAATTTAGAGGGTCGTAATCTTATTGGCGTACTTTTGCTATGGGACCGACATTCGATTTGACGAATAAAAATCTGTACATTTCCGCCTACTTAATATCTCAGGGTTTGTATGGACTATCAGATTTTTTTTCTCAAATCGTATTTCGGTTCCATAGTAAAAGTTCATCCATATGACGTCAGATTAAACCCCTTAAACGAAAGTTTGTCCGGTAAATAAAAAATCAGCCTGTATAATGAACTTCAATTATACAGGCTGATTTTTTATTTTCAATTAATACTTATAATAAATTCAATTAATACTAATAGATATCAATAAATACTATTCATTAGATTATAGATACAAGATCATAGTCAATTTCAATTATTTTCGCAATGTTGGTTCCTGTTTGCAAAATGGTCAATTAATGACAGATATAAGTAGATAATAGTACATTGTGCATCAAGGGAGGTAAGTACGGAATTACTAACGAGATTGTTAGAAGCTGACGCCATTAGGCGGACGTACTGACATGTCTATTACTCCCTAGGGAATATCACTTTTCTATTACTCCCGCTACGCACGCAAGCAATGGCGCGCTTAGACAGCAAGTGTGATGAAAAGTTTTATAGACATATCTAAGCGGCTTGTCGACGCCACTGGTGATCGCCGTGCTGGCAGCTACCTAGTTCAACGCATAAGTATCGCGATACAGCGAGGTAATGCTGCCAGCATCCTTGGCACCATGCCGCGGGGGCCCAACTTTTTAGATTTATTTTAGTTTTATTTAGTCTTCATTTCATAGGTTACTTTAGTTGAGTTATATTTTATTTGTTTTAATTTGATAGTACGTATACTTTAGATTTAATTATTACTTATGTTTATACCTTTTATATGCACAATTTGTACAGTAGATAAATGAAATAGATGCTCAGCATTACCCATTCTGTCTCTCCGCTATGCTCGATAAACAGCGAGACAAAAAATATCTAGGCCAGGAATAGGTCGCGCCCCCTACTTCCTTGTGTAAATGGGGCGGAACGCGCCGCAAAAACTAGCTTCCCGGCCAAGACCAGAAAGTAACAACTTCGCGGCCCGGCCGGCGGCCTTACGACTTTTACTGGGCTGAAATGATACATTGCTGGCTTAGGAAGCAAGAATGCGTTTTTGTGGACCGTGGGTGGCTGGTTAGTGAGCCGTAGGTCGTGGGTTCGATTCCCTTTATTGCTTAATGGTGGATTGGTACGGTAATTGCTATTACGGATTGTGTTGAAATGACTTTATGTATTCTTGCAATTTTGCGGTCTACTGCACTTAAGGATGATAGGAATATTTAAGAAAAAGAAGAAATGTGTGTTGACGGTAGTAAGAATACATTTGTCAAATGTCATAACATACATAATCAGCCTATGATAGTCCACTGCTGGACGTAGGCCTCTCGCACCAACTATGCGTATAGACGCATTAGGAGGTAAATGCCCATAATCGCCACGCTGGGCAAGCGGATTGGCGATCGCAGTGATATGTGCACTACGATGACGCTGCTGCCCATCATCAATCCTTCATCAAATAATGGTGAGGGACACTTCAATCCCTTAGTCGGCTCTTACGACACTAGCGGGAGGAGTTGGGGTGGTGACAAATGTATTCTTACTGCCGTCACCACACGGCCAACACGGTCACAAATGTCACAATTACCCTAACTCTTTCCGTGGGTATCGTAAGGTTCGACTAAGGTATTTTTTGCGTTTCATGTGTACACTTGGCGCTTCTGTAGCTTATAGCTAAGTATCCCGCATCCAGCCAACTCCTGCGACCTTCATCGATCATGAGTCCACCTGTGGGGCCTGCCCACGCTGCGCCTTCCCGTACAGTCCAACGTTAAATGAGCCCCCACTGCAACTTCAGGGTGCTTAGACAAGTTGCCAATCGCTAACGCTTAATCGTCAATCGTTAACAAAAGGCTACCTGTCTTTGTCGCACTGATTTGAAAGAGTGACAGAGAGGGAAAACTACGATACGCTACTAAGCGCAAGCGATTGGCAATTTGGCTAAGCATCTAGTTTAGCGGTTCGGAGAGTTATATCGGTTACTTTGTTTCTGCTGCTGATGGTCTCATTTCTAATCCGATCTCGCAGAGAGACTCCTAGCCCTCTCTATTGCCCTTTGGGTGACTTTGAACCTTCTTATGAGGCCCATATACTCGTAGTATAGTTCCAACATGTACCCTGAGAGGGTACAACAAAGTAAAATAAGGTAAGAATTCCATAATCATTTTATCAACTGACTTTAATAATATTTTGATATCTACAAACGTATCGAATTGAGGTGTTACTGTGTTACTGACTATTCACCCAGCCGTGTGGTGACGGCAGTAAGAATACATTTGTCACCACCCCAACTCCTCCCGCGGGTGTTGTAAGAGTCGACTAAGGGATTGAAGTGTCACTGACCATTCTACAAGATTGATGATGAGCAGCAGCGTCATCATAGTGGACACATTACTGCGATCGCCAATCTGCTTGGCCTGCGTGGCGATTATGAGCATTTAACTCCTAATGCGTTTATACTCATAGTTAATAGGGGAGGCCTACGTCCAGCAGTGGACTATCATAGGCTGACGATGGTGATGAGGATGACCAATATGACCATTCATCACAATACAATACAATATAAATACTCTTTTCACAAACTTGCTACGGAATGTTGATGTTACTTACTTTAAATTAAACCCGGAAGTACTATGTATCCGGTGTCATATACTAAGATGATATGTAAAGAGATTTCATGTATTTATTTCACACCTAGGATTGCAAACAAACTGTCTTTTGTTTTGAAACGTCAAATTGTGACACTAAGTCTTGACATTCAGCCACAGGAAAAAAATAACCTAAGAACTAATGTCTATACCTACCACCAGGGTCGCGTTTTATAAAGTTACAATTTACAATTTCGCTGTTTGCCTCTCTTTCTAGCCAATATGTGCGTGCGATAGAGAGGCAAACAGCGAAATTGTAAATTGTAACTTTATAAAACGCGATCCTGGTAAAAGAATACCTCAAACAGATTAATAAAAAAGTTAGGCGCGAATGTTTTTTTTTTTAATGTTTTACGATATTGTACTATGTATTGATTTACTCACAAATTAAATAGTATGGAAGAAAAGCACTATACAAATCTCGGCGAGAAACAGGGTTACAGGCCGCGTATCCCTATCTGGCCTCAGTTCCTTCGGCCAGGGCCAGATATACATATCTACTTGGCCTGTAACCCTTCGTTTCCCGTCCTCTATAGTAATGTACTATTATTGCACACCTCAATAAATGAAAACAATTACAGAAAAAGTAGCGCCTTAACTAGAGGTAGACAACAGGCGGTCTTATCGCTAAGAAGCGATCTCTTCCAGACAACCTCATTTATTGAAATTAGTGATGGGCAGCAGCGTCATCATGGTAGACAGTGTAGACACGCTACTGGGATCGCCAACCCACTTGCCCAGCGTGGCGATTATGGGCATTGCCGAGCCACAGAGGCGACATCTGTATGTGAATTCAGTAGCCGTACCGCTGCCATCGCGTTATTACCGCGGACTTACTTTATAACCGGCTCTCTCACACCAATCCGCAAGAGCGCGATGGAAAGTACGTCCGCGTTAGTAGTAAGGTCCGACCGAGACCCATATTTTAGTCTCGGCCGAGACCGAGACCCAGAATAAATTTGATTCTCGGCCGAGACCGAGACTTGGTAGAAAGCATAAAAACGTATAAATTACATTAAAAATCCCAAGAAATACCTATAGTATATTAGTAGTCTAACGTCAAACTAAATATACAACAATTTTTTTATAGATATTTTCTTTTTTAGAATTTTTTTTTATGTTGGTACCCCAAAAACCGGTATTTGAGTTTTAGATAGGGTTCGATTACTCTAAATTATTCCTTTCGTTCATTTCAAAGTGAAATTTAAGTCAGTTCATGTCAATATGACACCAATAAAATCGCAGTAATTTTGCGAGATGGCGTCAAGCTCGCCGATTACAGCTCATTATGAATCTCGGCCACGGCCGAGAGTCCCGGCCATTTTTGGCCGAGAGCCCAGAGGGATATCTCGGCTCGATTTTTGGCCGAGAATGCCGAGACCAAGACCGCGATAGACTTAGTTAGTAACGCAGCGGCAGCTGTATGTACACGGTCTCTTTTTTTTAGCGCCAAATGTGACGCCCAGTACATTAAGAAGTAACGCCACATTTAACACGACTTCAACCGAACCACAACCAGTATTTTTAGACCTTTGGGTCCAACGCAACGTCATGGGCCAAGGGGTCAGATGGAGTGGTCTTTGAAAGTTATCTTTAACCGTTTGTGGGATTCAAGTTTTAAGCGGGTTGGTTTGTTAGTGTTTAATAATATCATGGATATTTGACAAATCAACCTACGAGTAGTGCTACATTTTAAAGATGACTGACGTCAAAGATATCATTACGGTTTAGATGCCAAAAATAAAAGGTGCCCATTAGGAAATCGAAAATTCGAGTATAGGCCATTTCAAATACGAAGGCCCGTTACCACTCGAAACTTATATTATGTCATTTAATTGGTCCACTACGAATTAGCACGTGTCGTACACCGATGTATGCAGAAAATATCACGTAGCAAAAGGGTCTGGCCAAGTATCTTTTGTTATCACTGATCCTACTCTACACTATCTACATAACAATCATTTTGATACCTAGATAATAATGACGGTAAAATTTGCACAATTAATAATTGAACGCGCTAGAAATCGGTCGCTTACATTACACACTTTTGCGTGGAGTTTGCCACTTTGGCTGTAAATTTGTCTCCTAGACTTTTTACTTTCCCTTTTCCTGTTTTCTTTTTTTTGTATATTTTTTTAGCTTCTCTGTGTCATACAAGCTTAAAATTATAACTACAGTAAGTATAGTATGGTATACCTATAGGTTCTCAAAATGTAATGCGAGTAAAGGTGCGGTTACACTTAAAAGAGCATTCGCTGTTCTAACCTCCCACTACGAAATTCGATCGGTACACAAAACGTGATTGGTTGATTTCGTAGAACGGGCGCTAGAACAGCGAATGCTCTTTTAGTTTAAACGCACCTTAATATTATGTAAGTTGTGTTTGCCTATGATTGGGTGAATAATCGAAAATGATCCACGTATCCAAGTGTAAAGTGTATTAGCTATAATATTGCACCTGTTGGCAAACCTTAATTAATTAACAAATAAAATAAATCCTATTGTTGACGCCTAATGACTTTGTCAAGTGGCATCGGGCCTTCGTATTTGAAATGGACTTTACCTACCTACAGCATATTCCTCAGTCTAAAACACACAAGACATTTTATATGAATTTTGGTCAAATATTCAAAAATACGCAAAAAATTGCCACAATGACGCGGGACCGGTCATTATGACAATTTTTGGGGGATGCCTATGTTCAGCAGTGGACGTCTTACGGCTGATATGATGATGATGCAAAATATTTTTTTTTTAGTACAGATGGTGCCTTTTTTAGGCGCTAGTGCGAGAAGTGGCTCAAAAGCTCAAGCTCCAAAAAACTTCGGAGAGCCATCTGTACTAAAAAACGTCGTCCGAGACACGTGCAAAAAGGAAATTTGTAACTCGCGTCGATTTAAAACACTCCCATCGGTTTGTTTTAAAACATCGCCAATCGTTTCGAATTTCATGTTTTTCGCACTTGTGTCGTAATGCGCTATTTTGGCGCTCTGTTCTTTTTAAGGTATTGATTACTGCTCAGTTCTAAGATATTTTGATGTGTTGCTTAATTCTACCCCTTATAGACATGGTCTTTAGCTACAAAATTCGACGAACACATAGATAGTTGTACATACGATATTCGACCAGGATTTAAAACTTATTTATTCGGTTTGTCGCTCAGTTTGTTATTCCATAACGCAGAATTGTAGATTTCAGTAATTGTAGGTGATTTAGGGAAAATTCTGCTACTTGAACATTTCTAATTCTACCTGTTGTCCTTACATTTAATAATACCCATCGCATCTCGCTGAGAATCGAACCCGGGACCGAGCACAACCGCAGATAACAATCAGACGTTAATCTACAGTTTTTGCAAAACTCCATTTCCGTTAAAAAACTAGGAACATCTCAATCTTTATCGGAAATCAAGCGTAGAACGATTTGGGAGCCATATTTTTTTAAACCTTAGATAAGATCAATCTGTCGAACTATCGCTTAAAGGTGCATTCAGACCAAACGAGCATTCGCTATTCCAACCCCTTACTCTACGAAATTCGATCGTTACACAAAACGTGATTCGTTGATTTCGTAGAGTGGGGGATAGAACAGCGAATGCTCGTTTGGTCTGAATGCACCTTAAGTTTTCAATTTTGAATAAAAACACGATGTACATTGTCGTCTAAGTAGGTGAAATCATCATCATCATCATCATCATCAGCCTATGACAGTCCACTGCTGGACGTAGACCTCCTATTAAAAACTATGCGTATAAACGCATTAGGAGGTAAATGCCCATAATCGCCACGCTGGGCAAGCGGATTGACAATCGCAGTAATGTGCCCACTATGATGACGCTGCTGCCCATCGTCAATTTTTTATCAAATATATATAATAAGCATTTTCGAATCGTCTGACATTATCAAGAGAGAGAATAAAATCTAGTCTTAAACGACAGTCGCCTAGATGTGAACTATGGTGCATTGCGTTATTACATACACTAAGGTAGTATAGCTGAAAAACTTAAGGAAGTCACCTGTTGTATGTGTGAGTGACGTGTATGAATAGGCGTTTGTTTTGTTTGTGTTACTAATTTTAAATATGTGTTCTCTATTCGAACACGTCACTCACACATACAACAGGTGACTTTCTTAAGTTTTTCACCTATACTACTCGTAGTACCCGACGCAGTACCAATACTCGTCATCATAGCTTGAGTTGCCATCGATAAGATAATATCAACTATAAGGATATTTAAACGATGATTAATTGTATGTAACTTTAATGATTCATACTCGTATCCCAACTTTTAAATAATTAGCTTATATCTACTTAATCATACTTAATAAATGCAGTCGCGTATTATTGATCGCTCATAGAAAAGCATTTTCCTAACTAGTGCGCAAAAACGAACTTTACGCACGCTTCGCGCGCGGAAATTTCTCTTTTTGACGCACCTGTTATGAAAAAAATCGTCCCTTACACGTGCAAAAACTTCTTTTAACTCGGGTGATTGTCGCCCTCGTTTCACTCGGGCTCCAACTTTCACCCTCGCCGAGAAAAAGTTTCCACGTACTACTTATTAAATGTACTATTTCCTAACGAGTGCGGAAAATTCAACTTTGCGTAGTACATTTGGTTACAAGTGCAAAACACTTATTTTTAACTTGTTTGATTGTCGCCCTCGTTTCACTCGGGCTCCAACTTTCACCCTCGTCGGAATAAATATTTTTGCCCTTGTAACGAAATGTACTATTTAACTCGGATGATTTTCGCCCGCGTTTGACTCGGGCTCCAACTTTTACCCTCTTCGAAAAAAAAAAAATCGCACTTGTATCGAAATGAACAATGGTAGCCTTTTTCACTGCCAAAAAGTCGTTACACATTTGAACTTCGTAACAAAAAAATTATGACGTTAATTTTTTTTTCACTAAACGCCTACTGATGACCTGGCGAAGGTCGCAGGAGTCCGCTGGATGGCGCAGGACCGGTCGTTGTGGCATTTGAGGGAGGCCTATGTTCAGCAGTGGAAGTCTTTCGGCTGATATGACGATGATGATGATAAAAGGCCTTCAACTATGTACATTTTATTATTATGTTGATGGTAAACAAGCACACGACCTGTAGATGGTAAGCGGTGACCGTATCTCATGGATGCCTGCAATAGGAGAACCAATACACAAGAACTGCCACAGGTGTCGAACCATCTCATTTAATAAAGAGTACCAGGTTCGATTCCTTCCCAACATAACGGGTTATCAACTCTTATCAACGCTCGTGTGAACCCGCCGGCCCCATCACTTATGTTCGTAAAAAAGGGTTAAGATGTCCCGAACGATAGCCCGCGACAAAATGACGGTTAGTTTAAAAAAAATAAGGTGTCGGTTGGATGGCCATAACGTCAGCGAGTTAAAAAGATCCACTTCTAAGTTCTAATGCCATGGAATAAAAAACGAATTAAAGTGAATAAACCAAACTAACTTAAATTAATCGAAAAGTCCGCCACGAGTTGTACCTGGAGCGAAGGTGCCCAAATAGTACATTACGAAATAAGTAGGAAAAACATGAATTTTGAAACGAGTGGCGATGTCTTAAAACACGACCGACGGGAGTGTTTTAAATCGACACGAGTTACGAATTTACGTTTTGCACAATATGTCTCGTACGACGTTTTTTAGCATGGCCCTCCTAAGTGTTGGACCTGACGTAAAATGAGCCACTTCTCGCTCTACCGCGTAAAAAGGTAGCATCTGTCTGTAATAAAAATAAATAAATAAATAAATCATCATATTGGCCGTGTAGTGAAGGCAGTAAGAATACATTTGTCACCACCCCAACTCTTACCGAGGGTGTCTTAAGAGTCGACTAACGGATTCAAGTGTCACTGACCATTTATTTATTGAAGATTGATGAATGACAGCGTCATCTCATCATAGTGGACACACGTACTTACCGTGGGACTAGGTTTGGAGGCGGCTAGCACTTCTTGCTTGCTCCTTAAAGTATGGTCAAAGGCGCCTAGTCTTATCCTTTTAAGGTGCGTTTAAACCAAAAGAGCATTCGCTGTTCTAGCGCCCGTTCTAAGAAATCAACCAATCACGTTTTGTGTACCGATCGAATTAATTTCGTAGAGTGGGAGGTTAGAACAGCGAATGCTCTTTTAGTTTAACCGCACCTTTTTACACTTGGGTTGATATGCTCGTAACAGTTAATTGACAATTAAAAAAAAACAATAGAGTTCATTATTAAGCAAATCGCGACTTTTTGGCTGCAAAGGGTTATAACAGATTACATATACGCGACAAATTTGACCAGTTTACGCTAAGCTAGAGTGGCCGAGTAGTTTAGGCATCAGCCGCGAACAGGACGTGGATTCAAACTTCAAATCCCACCTCTGGCTTTGGAAAGCTTCGGTATTTTTTCTTTGGTATATGACACATGGGCGTTTTCACAAAACGTTCTTGAAAACACGTTGTTATTTAATTTGGAAAAATTTAGGCTTATTCCACTCAGAATCACGAGCTCTTTCGATTCGGTTAGGAGAAAAAATATGTCTCATAATTTTCATACAGTTTTCATTCCTTCCATTACGCTACCGCCTTTGAACATACATGTAAAAACGGTATCGTAATGAAAAAAATATTTTGGGACATTTTTTTCTCCTACAATGAAAAGACCTCGTGATCCTGAGTAGAACAAGCCCAAACTTGTCCGAATTAAATAACAAAGTGATTTCAACAACGGTTTGTGAAAACGCCCATCTAATATTTAAAGGTTCCTCTAGTTGTGTGGCTCCAAATCTATCAAAAAGATAAACAAAACCTTGAAACAATGTACCCTATCCCCTCGACATAGTGGTCAGATCTGTCAGCACTGAGGCGCCACAGATCTCCTCCTCTACACACTGCATTACATCAAAGTCTAACGATTCTTTGTTCAAGTAGGCTTAGTAAGAAGTACTTTAGAATCGTCATACACAAAAAAAAAATGTATTTATTTATCACAAAAATTTGTCCCTTGGTCGTGGCTGTCTATGTTCACCGTACCCACATCACAGGCCTTAATTGAGCTTGCCGTGGGACTAGGTCGATTTGTATAAAATGTCCCAAGTCAATGTCCTCTATCAGAGATATTAGTAGGCGGAAATGTATGTATGGAACAACATATTATTTTTTCTCGAATCGGATGTCGATCCCGTTAACCTGCCGCTAAATGGCACATGAAATATTTACGTAAATCCACTTTATTCATGTTTTTATATTGCATAAACGCGTATTCTTTGCGGATTAAATGTTAAAAAATATTTTTGTTAATATTTAATGGCTAATTGTCGCTACAAAACTGACATCGAAGTTAAGTTTTTTTGTGAGAGTTAAGCTAATTGGGTGTCCCCAGAAGTGAAAATGCCCAGCTTGGAGGTAAGTTCCACGACTTTACTCTAACGAGAGTGTAGGGAAGACTAGAGTTTGTATGATGCATACAAGTACAATGTTTTTCATCGCATTTGCGGACAAAAAAATGAGTTTTTAGACAAAATATTATTAAACGGACGTAGTTACACAATAACGTTCCAACCCACATGAGTTTGACATAAAAATTGATGACTTTGCAGTTGACAGAAAGTTTACATTTTAATGTCATACTCATGTGGGTTATTGGAACGTTATTGTGTAACTACGTCCAAACGTCGTACTAACGTTTCTATAACTCCCTAGGGAATTTTACTGTATAACTCCCGCGATGCATGCAAGCAATAGCGCCCTTAAAAAGCAAGTGTGATGAAAAAGTTGTTCACGCCATCTAGCGGCGGCGGTCCGCGCTGTCACCAACATCTCTCCATTCTCTAGTTAATCTATCGTGACCATTTGATGTATGGGTTGTATGACTTGTATGGCGCGCTTCGATATCTGCCTCGATTAGAACCGGGCCAGAGGTGTTAGAATTATACTCTCTATTGATGAATCAAAATGTTTGGTAATCGTTCATGTTTGTGACAACTCGAAAATAATACTCATTCGAGCGTTTCTAAAAAAATGGTGAATGACAAATCGTGAAATGGCGTTTTAAGTTTCCTGTTCTATAAATAATAAATAAATAAATATCTTGGCACATCTTACACACATCGACCTAGTCCCATGGTTTGCTCAATTAAGGCTTGTGATGTGGGTACCAAGCGACGATATATATAATATATAGATACATATAGATATTTAAATACATAGACAGCAATGACCAAGGAACAAATATTTGTGATAAATAAATACACAAATAATGCCCTCGCCGGGATTCGAACCCGGAACCTCCAGCTTCGTAGCCAGGGTCTCTACCAACTAAGCTACGGAGGCTGTTTTGTTACCTAGTTACTTTTATCTACTTAAATATTTCATTTATTCTAATAATAAATGTTGATAATTTTGTGCTTGAGGCTTGTGGTGACAGTAAAAAATCATTTGTCACCACCTGAACACATCCTGCGGGTGTCATAACAGGCGACTGAAGGGATTGAAGTGTCACCATTCTTTACCACTAAGAAACAAATACCTACTAAATAAAGCTCGTATCTCAGTTCTGATTTAATACTGACATGCAACATTGTTAAGTGTAGTGACAATTTTTATAGTGCGTTTTGTTTGTACAACGATATTCGCGATGAAAGGTGGAGTGGAAGTACTAAGTACCCGACGCTGCACCAATACTCGTCATTATAGCTTGAGTTGCCATCAATAAGATAAAATCAACTATTAAGGCATTTAAACGATGATTAATGATACCAACTTTGAAATAATTCGCTTATATCTACATTATTTGCATAATTTTAAGACAGGCTGACGTTTATTAGGACTGAGTGTTAATATTTCTAATGTCCCAATATGTGACATTGAACTGAAGTGCCATCTATTGGGACTGCCAGCAAAAGCACCTGACGCTCATACAATGGAGTTGACTAAGAAAATTTGCAATTTTGAGAAATTTTGATATTGTCACCCTATAAAATAAATACTATTTAACAAAACTAACAAACTCCTCTCCCAAAACACATGACAATACTTTATATAGATTTATATATGAGCAAAATATGTTGATTCAAAGAAATATTCTCTGTTGACATGTTGCGCACTAGTACTTCCACCTTAAACCAGTTTCACATATTTTTGTAATACGAGTAATAGGAAGGAAAAAATACATGCAAATATTTTTCTGGCCATTTTAAGTACCTTAGCATTGTCCCAACTGCATTTAGGGGCTAGATTTTTTCATGTAAGGTCATACCTTCATTAGTAGAACCCCGGCGCGTGGTAACAAGAGCGGCGCGTGCGCCGCGCGTGCGACCGCGGAAAACGGATTTAATTACGGGCGTCCCATTTACCGAGGGTCTATTGTGGATTTGATAAGGGGCTTACGAGTTGTTTATTCGGTTAAAAAAGCTATAGTTTGTGTATTTTTTGTATTGGTGTTTTAAAATGAACTAAGTTAGCATTATCATTGATATTTTTTTTGGATTTTTGAACTAAAGTAACGCGTTAAGGTTCTTAGTTCACTGTTGGACGCAGATCTATCCTATGAACTATGGGTATGGACGCATTAGCAAGTAAATTTGGTACATATCATAATTCTGTCTTTGATTTATATTTATAATTTTTAGTTAGGGTGCCACAAAAAAAAAGCAAGATTTCTAATATCAATTAAAATACTTATTTCTTCGTCGAATTTCTTATGTCTTGATTAAATGATATCAAAGTACACAAACACACCGGGAAATTACTTCCAAAGCTTAGCTGTGACTTACTACCCTTTTATTAAAAAAATCTCAAAAAAATTGGTAATAATAACATGTTTTTTCATTAGTTTAAACACACACACCTATTTTGGGACACCCAATACTGGGTGTATATCTAAGCCGCCTAATTTTGAATGCATCATTTTTGCCGAAGTTTATATTCGTTACAATGTGCTACTTTGACATTTGAAGGAGGCACGGTACCTACTAATGACGAAGTATAACATTGAGACATTTAAAAACAAAAATGATGCCACCAAAATTAGGCGATTGAAACGCTCAGATATTCACCCAACTACTAAAAATAATTTATAAAATAATATTAAAAATTAGGTTCGTTAAAACAAGACAAGTTCGAGAACCTTCGACCCCGGGTCTCACGCCCTACGCCTCCAAGCATCATTGACAACTCAAAAAAAACCTCTTCCTATTTCCCCACTACACAAATACCCGTCCTATTTGCGCTCTAATAGCACGCACGCCGTGTACTCATTAGCAACGTTGGCACGTGCCAAACGCGTGCCAAGTCTTATTGATAAACACCAGTGGCAAATTGGCATAAATCTGGAAGCTATACTGTCAAAAATGGCTTTTAAACCGATTGCTGAAGGAAATAAGTCCTATAGCGAGTGGTCTGTGCTTAGGACTGCCGAAAATAGTTGTGTTATTTGTTTTTATTATATATTAACATGTTTATTCGAGAGTAATGCGGTATTAGTGCGTTCGCCTCGTTTGGTTTGAGGACCGATACGCGGGAAGTTGCGGATTTCGTTAAATGACCGGATTCTCACGAATTGGTTCATAATGAGATGAGAAGTCAATCGAGCTGAAAAATGAGCGTTTATCGATGAATTATACAAATACAGAGGTTTTTAGTTTTACCCACTTACCAAATAGCAGGGTAATTTTGAGACCACATTGAAGAACTTTTAGGATCAACATCCGAATCGTGAAAAATCGCTGGTCCATAGGTACGTTCTCCTTCTTAAATTTCGGAGTTTGTAAAGAAGCTTTTTTGTGATCCGGTTAATGAGTTTGAATTAGTAAAAGGTGCCTTTTAACATACGAACAAGATTACTGGCATTTTAAACCATTATTTTGGCGGTATTTTATTGCTTATTCAATTAATTTAGGGAAATTCTAATAGTTACCTATAACATGAATCATAAAACGAATCCAACTATCCCGTAGTTTTTTTGATATAGTGCTTTGAAATTAGCATGCTTACAGTATTTACTAGGAAATATTCCTCTTGACTTGTATCACCGCAAATGTATTATCAAATTGTTTTGCCGTATCCAATTCTACCGAATTTAACTTGGTTAGGTAGCGTTCAGGGAACTAGGCAACGTCTTTTCGTCCATCTTACCTTAGTACCTCAAGACGAAAATCTTCAGTGTTACTATTAATAACTTACGGCGCCGAAACGTAGTTCTTCAGTATCATCCTCATCTCAAAGCTCAAAGTCACTCAATGAGCAATAGGGTGGTCCACGTTTGTATGGAAAAAAAATAAATATGTTTTTTTTAATGGGGCACCCTCTTATTTTGTAACAGCTATTACGTTGATAAAATATACCAAGTTTCGTAATTTTATCTCAACTCCAAGGCGAAGCTCAATGCCTTTGAAAAATATAATATTTTATAAATCCCAAAATAAATAAATATTTTGTATTTATGATTTTTATGTCAGTAATTGCTTTAGTATTGTTCAAAACGGGATTTAAAAGTCATGTAGGTAAAAAATACATTTTATTTTTTATTTTGAATAAATTATTGATTCGGTTGACTTTTTGGCGAAGATTCAAATAAGCTTAAAAAATAGAAAGAAAAATTAACTTCTACTATGGTACTTAAAAATCCTACGTTTAAACAGTCTAGAAGCAATAACTAAAATAAAAAGTTAAGAAACAGTAATTTCATTTTTTCACATTCCATACAATATAAAAAACATCAAAGGCGTTGAGCACCACTTAATAGTGTTAATAAAATTATGAAACTTGGTATAATTTATCAACTTAACAGATGTAACAAAATGGGTAAGTAATATAACGTATACGAACTTATGCTATATTAATCATAATGTATAAATTCAGTTTGTATAAATGTATAATGCCGAACGTGTAATAAATATAACGTATAAAAGGTATAATTATTAAATGAATAATTGTAAAATGTATAATGAACGTAACATATAATATCGTTTACGATAACGATTAATTGGTATAACATTGAAATAATCTAATATACAAAACAACTATCTTACACAAAATATAAGCCCCTACAATTTTTTTATAATTAAACTATAGAATTATCATTATATTTCATTTCAATTGATTTACTATTTATCCGTTTATTAAGCCGTATCCGTATAGGAAGCGAGTTAGACCTGGGAACCGGTCGACGAAGCCCCGCTGCGCGGGGCTTCTATTTCTGCTCTAAGGGATAAAAGGTACCTAACGAACCTATCCAGGTTAGAGTAGGGGATGTACAAATTTATTTTTTAATGCGGGGGGCTCCGCCCCCCCTTGTGGGGGGCTACGCCCCCCCGTCCCCCCTTTTTTTGGTTTCGCAAGGATGACGATGCGAACAATGAATTAAAAGTAAGTAGGTTTTTTATTTATCCGGGAAACTACGCTCGAAACCTAACCAATCCAAGTCGGTTTTACCCTGATTTATTACTTGGATTGCTTAGGTTTCGAGGCTAGAACGGATTGAAAAGGGTAAATACTCGTAATATAACGTATACGTTTTTGTAGAACTTAATCTAACTTTCTTACTTTTCTGGCAGTTATATTTATATCGTTATATCAGATGTTAGTATGTGTTTTAACTTTTATACCTTTATATTGATATATGAAACGGAATTCGTTAATATGTACGTTAGACTAAACAACGGTATATATTATTAACGTTATATTATTTTTGTATTATACTATTTGGAAATAGATGTTTAATACATTATACCTAACGTTAGTATACGTTATGAACGTTTGTAAACTGTAATTATACTAAAAGTGCGTATTCATTATGATACGCACCCAAGGGCAATGGAGAGGGCTATGCTAGGAGTCTCTCTGCGTGATCGGATTAAAAATGAGACCATCCGCAGCAGAACCAAAGTAACCGAAATAGCTCTCCGAATCGCTAAACTGAACTGAATGGCGGGGCACATTGCGCGTAGAACCGATGGCCGTTGGGGCGGGAAGGTTCTTGAGTGGCGGCCACGTACCGGAAGGCGTAGCGTGGGTAGGCCCCCCACAAGGTGGACTGATGACCTGGTGAAGGTCCCAGGAGTCTGCTGGATGCGGGTGACGTGGGACCGGTCATTGTGGCAATCTTTTGGGGAGGACTATGTTCAGCAGTGGACGCCTTTAGGCTGATATGATGATGATGATGATGGTCAATTTTGCCTAGATTGTAACACGCAATATAAAATGCAGGCATATTACAATGTATAGGTAATTTAAAACAGTACAGTACTCAATGTAAAGTCTGTTTGCTCAGTTTGACAGTCTCAATTGATGAAATGATGACTTTTGCTCGATTGCTCGGGGTCAGAAATAAGGAGATCTAGTGACGAACTAAAGACATAGCCCTCCAGATTAGCGAGCTGAAGTGGCAATGGGCATATTGCACCCAGATCAGATGGCCGATGGGAAGTGCAAACGCAGTGTAAGATGTCCACCAAGATGGACAAACGATCTTAAGAAGATCGCCGGAAGACGATGGTTGTAGGTCGCTTCGGTGTATGTGGAGGTCCAAAGGGGATGTTTAGGTACTTAGGGTTTCTGTAAAAAACAAAATATTCTCCTCACCTCTTCGATAAAATCAGCATCAAAATATTTGGTATTCGATATAAGACGTGATCCCTTTTGTCAGGTGTAGCCAGCGAATCAAAAATAATTGATCGCGCTATCCGACCGAGTTAACATTGCCGTCTCTGAGCCCTTATGTGGCGGTAATAAGGCTGTCTTTATAAAAGAATGTGTGAAAAATAAGTTTGTTCGTTGCAGTGACATTGTTTTTTTTATTTTTTTTTAGTTTTTAGAGTTGATTTCTAGTTTTTAAGCTATGGTCGAGTTTTAAATGTTTTTCGAAATTTAATCGAGTTGTTCTAGACGTGGGTGTTGAATGTAATTAATTAATGGATGTTTTCTGTGTATTTACTTGTACAGTACAGTCGCCGTCAGATATATAGGAGCGGCCAGGGTGCTCACAAATATCTGAGCACGCCTCTATTGTCATGACGTCAGAGTGCATGTTGAGATATTTTTGAGCACGTGGTCGCTGATTTAGTAAAGAATTGTATAAAAATGAATTAATTTCAAATTTTTTTTTGTCTATATAATGTCCCACTGTTGGGCACAGGCCTCCTCTCATATATGAGAGGGATTGGGCTATAGTCCCCACGCTAGCCCTAAATTTCAAATATAGACATTTAAAAGGCAACCGACTCATTTACTCCGAAACCTTTAATTATGATTAATAAATAAAAAAAGCCTTTGATTTCTTGCCATACTCGGTACAATGTCAACAATATATTATTTTATTACTTACACTTTATATATTTTTTAACAAAAGTTATATTGAATGTCAGGTTAAAAAAAAACATTATTTTTTGTTAACAATAATTATTTGAATAAATAAGGAATGATGAATAAAATTTAAAATTTATAATTAATTTCAACTTTATTGCACATACGAAAGGGTATAAATGGCGGATTTAATGCCTTTGGGCATTTTCTACCAGCATTATCTAATGTTTGTGTATAATGTATGTTGTATAATACCCAGTATTCGCATTCGCATTTGCAAATATGAATCGCAAATATTCGCATTCTCGAATATTCCAAAACCGACATTCATTACATCGCTAGTGGATATCAAGCGATGATAAATGTAATACATAGATATATATTTAAATACATAAACAGGCACGGCCAAGGAACAAAATATTTGTGATAAACAAATACACAAATAAGGCCCTCGCCGGGATTCCAACCCGGAACCTCCAGCTTGTTCAATATTTCGTATTCCAATAGTATCTTTGCATGAACCTTTTTTTTCTTTGTTATCTGCTATTTTTCATATCTAGTGAAAATTTATAGGTATTATTTTAAATTTAAGTTACTTTTGTTTAGGGATGTTTTCATTCACTCTTTTTAATCATGCTGAACACACTTAGTAGAGGTCCAAATGGAAAAAATTGTGCGCTGTGAGTTACAGTTTTGTAATTTTTACCAGAGCTAGAGGGTGTAAAAATAAATATTTTTAGATGTGGAGGGAAAACTAATTCCCCCCCTGAACGAGGGGAGAGGGGGGTGAATGTGCAAACGGAAGGGTTATGTTTAAGATTTTTTCGTCTAATATTTAGGCCTACTATTCATTGTTGGGTATCATTTTCATATAAAACAGACACAGGGAATTCATTTTTGATAATAAACCTGAGGATTTTCATACATAAAAAAAAAAATATTGGTATAAAGGTAAAATAATCACCGTTTTTATTTTGATTGTTGCGTTATATAAGTATTACCAAATAAATATATGAAAATAAAAAAAATACTACAAGATAGCAAATTTTACGTAGTTTTTAAAAATATATACTTTTTGGAACTTTCCATGCAAAAATAAGTTGTAAAAAAATTGCACCTGTCGCGTACCTCGAATAAAAAAGGGACGTTGCTTTGACTTATTGTTGACAGTACGTTTCTAATGCGGGAATTTAGCGATTTAGCGTAAACAAAATACTCCATAATGTCTGTTAGGGCAAATTGCATCAACCTGGGTTAACCAAGCACCCCGGGTTAAACGTTTATTTCACACGGAATTTGTTAATTGATATATTTCTTTTGAAGTAAGTGACTGACCCGGCACTATACAGAGGATATCCGAGACATCAGCCTATGTGATATTAGAATGGCTCTTGAACAGCTCAAAAATAACAGGGCGTCTGGGGAAGGCGGAATTATAGCTGAGCATCTGAAGCCAGGTGGTACCCCAATCCTTATGGCCCTTCAGAAGTTGTTTAACTCCGGAAGGGAGAACGCCTTAGGCATGGAACAGAAGAGTGGTGGTACTGTTCTTGAAAAAAGGTGACAACGCCTTATTGAAGAACTACCGATCCATCTCACTTCCGAGCCATATTTATAAGATGTTTTCAAGAGTCATTACGAATCGTCTTGCACGCAGGCTTGATGACTTCCAGCCTCCCGAACAAGCCGGTTTCCGAAATGGCGTTTCGTAAATGTTATACAGAAGACCGAGGAATAAGTATAACCTGCCCCTCTGTTTAGCGTTTGTGGACTACGATAAGGGGAGTTTCCATGACGTACTAATGCGGTTTAAGTCGAGAGAAAGGGACAAGTCTATACGAGTCGTGTATCACTGCCCCTTTCCGAGAACCTAAACTGAATCGCATTAGTACGTCATGGTAACCCCCAAGGCCTTCGATTTGATTGAAACTGGGCGTACTGCAGTCTCTTTAACGATACCAAGTAGACTACCGCTATTTCGAAATGTTGAGGTGTTTGTACGAAAGCGCCACTATGTCAATCCGACTCCAAGACCAGAGCTTGAAGCCTATTATACTGCAGCGGGGAGTCAGGCGAGGAGGTGTCATCTCCTCTAATCTGTTTACCGCTGTACTGGAAGATGTCTTTAAGACTGGACTGGAAAAGGTGAGTATCAACATAAACAGCGAGTACCTCACTCACCTTCGATTCGCTGATGATACGGTGGTCTTGGCTGAGACCTTGGAAGATTTCAGTACGATGCTCGCTGACCTCAGTAGCGCCTTCGAGCGAGTTCGTCTTAGGATGAACATGGATAAGACGAAAACTCCCGTTACAATCGGAGACTAAATTTGAAGGTGTAGACGACTATAATATACCTAGGAGAAGCTACCCAGTTAGGTAGGTCCAACTTTGAGTAAGAGGTCAGTCATCGAATACGACTAGGTTGGGCAGCGTTTGGGAAGCTACGACACATCTTTTCGTCCAATATTCCGCAGTTCTTGAAGATAAAAGTATTTGATCAGTGTGGCAACACACACTGATCAAAGATTTAAAAGAGTGATGACATACGGTACTGAAACGTTGTCGCTTAGAATGGGCCTCATAAGAAAGCTTAAACAATGGAGAGGGCTATGGTGGGAGTCTCTCTGCGAGGTCGTATTAGAAATAAGACGATACGCAGCAGAACCAAAGTATAGCTCCAAAGCTCTCCGAATCACTAAAGTGGCAGTGGGCGGGGCACATTGCACGTAGAACCGATGGCCAATGCGTCGGCCTCGCAGGTGGAAGGCACAGCCTGGGTAGGCCCCCCACAAGGTGGACAGTGAAGGTCTCAGGAGTCCGCTGGATGCGAGTGGCGCAAGACCGGTCATTGTGGCAATCTTTGGGGTAGGCCTATGTTCAGCAGTGGACGTCTTTCGGCTGATATGGTAATAATGATGATTTATGAAGTAAACGTTTAACAAATTGATTGTCAAATTCCATATGATATAAACTTTTAACGTGGGTGAACTGGGTTAGTTGTTTAGTCCCGGTTAGTGAAAATTGTCTTTATCGTCTTTGGTAATGAGATCATTACCTAATGACACTTGTAAAAATGATTACCCATTCCGATTCATATGATCAGATACTATATCATACATGTGATCAGATAGACCAGATATATAATATACACGCGGTATACAATAATCGATAAAATCTAAAAATAGAATCTGATCAAATAAAATTCTTAATAATCTTAGGTTATTTAAAAAAAGAAGATCAGAAAATATTCAATTTACTTTCATATCAATAAATATTTACAATTGTAATATGAACAATAATATGCAAGTACAAAAATATGTATATTCTATGAGCAGTTGCCGGCACAAGTCTCTTTTTTGAGATTACGCGGAGGTTTTTGTTGGAGGTACGCGTCAGGTAATTTTTTTTTCAGTGATTTTTTGTATGAAATACTACAAAATGTGTATATTTTTAAAAACTACAATAAATATGCTAACTTACACAATTTTTTTAAATTGGATAAGTTTGTTTTTTAATACTTATATGACACTTAAATTAAAATAAAAACGGTAACTTTTTTACTTTTACTCCAAAAAATCTACATTTTTATATGAAATTGCTCATGTTTATGATTAAAAATGGATTTTCCAGGTCCGTTTTACACGAAAATGATACCAAACAATGCATAGTAGGCCTTATTAATTAGTAAAAAAATATTAAACGTAACCCTTCCGCATGCACATTCACCCCCCTCCCCCCGCGCTCAGGGGGGGAATTGGTTTTCCCTCCACATCTAAAAACAACTATTTTGACACCCTCTAGCTCTGGTTAAAATTACAAAACTGTAACTCGCAGCGCACAATTTTTCTCAACTTTGTATGGACCGTGACCCTTACTAACTTGTTTTGGGTTACATTCTATCCAAATAAATTACTGTCGTCAATATATTATTTGAACATTCTAAATTAATTAGTTAATTGAGAATTGTAGTCGCAAGAATTTAATTATGATTAACAAGTTCGTTTTATGAAATACACAGAATTTTTGAACTATGTAAGACAACTCAGAATGAACTGGGTTTTCATTAGGGTGAATCAAGTTTTTTCTGTCTCTTATTGCCATGGTTACAGTCGCCTGAGTCACGCTGGCTTTTATGCAATATGATGCTACTTAAATTATGCAAACATTATACGTGTAGTCCATTTTTGTAAATGGCCCATTAAGGAAAAGGACTTATTGACCCTAGAAAAATGCATTAACAGACAGAAAAAAGTAGATACACCCATTTGCAAATGAATATTATAAACGCCAAAATGAATAACAAAACGTGTTTGGATAAAAAGCAAATAAAAAGCGTGTAATAGCGAATTTCGATTCACCACCGATACCGTAATTATATAACTAATAATACCAACAAAAATCAGTGACCCTATACAAACAAATTCAACAGAAAAATGAGCTTTAAAGCGTTTACTTAAAGCTTGCTTTCAAAACTCAAATACACCAGTGTGGTATCATTTCTATAGTTGCATTTGAACCTTATTCGTATAACGGTAAGGTCTATGTTAGACAGTGTTGAGAGGTCACGTGGCAAGCCCAGTGCTACTCATAATCTCTTTGTTGGGCCAAAATAGCAGAAATCCCCGTGCAGTCTGAAAACAATAGATTGAAGATTTGTATGGTATTATTAAAAAATGCATTGTTGTATGTACGTGGGGGAAATTGTGGTTTGAATTTCATTTTAGTTTTCGTGTGAAATTTGAATGTGAAAGGGATAGAACTATTCTTGTACCTACTTCATTTTAAAGTACACGGTGGGAACTAGTACCCTGGCATTTCATCTGCACATCCTAAATAATAAAATGAGGAAATCAATGTCACATAAAATCACCAAATTAAAAATTTAAAGAAGCCGACGAACATGAACAGACGACCTTATGAAGGTCGCCGGGACACGCTGGATGCAGGTCGCATCTAACCGGTACATGTAGAGGTCCAGAGGGGAGGCCTTTATTTTAAAGACAAACGGGTCTTAATCGCGTAAACTTACGTTTAATTATATCCTGACGAATATAATGGCGGAATATAAACCCGTTTGTCTTTAAAATATGGGAGGCCTATATTCAGCAGTGGACGTCTTATGGCTGAGATGATGATGATGACTTCAACCGATTTCTCCAAGATCCCATCATCGGACCGCGACTTGGTGCCAACAGGACAAGAAAATAATTATCTAAATCGATTGGCGTGATATTGAGTTATTCGTCCATTTGTCGTGCACATGTTTAATGCCAATTTATGACTTATATGGTTTTCTCGTGGATGCCATTGTCAGAACTGGACGTAATTAAAGTGGGACCACTCGGTGAGCATCGGTTTTCAAATAAAAAACAGAATCAGTTTTACGAGTTCAAAATTTTCGAAAGTTTCTAATCATTTGAATATGGATGAAACAACTTTTTTTGTCCTTTATTGCCATGGTTGCGGTCGCCTGAGTCACGCTGGTGGTATGCGAAATTATGCTACTTAATTTATATAAAATGTAAACATGCATACGAGTATAGTCCTTGTTTGTAGATGGCCCATCAAGGAAAGGGTTTATTAATACCAGAAAAATGCATGTTTGCATAGTTTAAGCAGAATAATTATGCATAAAACCAGCGTGACTCAGGCGACCGTAACCATGGTAATAACAGACAGAAAAAAATTGATTCACCCATATTCGGTGTTTGATTTTAAGATATTCTAATACTTTTAAGAATAACATAAAAAGTTGAAAATGCCGGAGAAAAATAATTCGATTCACGTATTTATTTACGTCAAATATTTCAATAAGACATGTTACATTGCATTAATCAATATAGATAATAACTAAAATGTTTTTGTGAAACGTTTTTTTTTGTTACCAAAAATGTTTAGGAATCTGGTAACAAAAAGGAAATTGTCATATAAACTTCCTGGGACATTTTGGGTAATGTGGTGGACCCTGCTCAGCGTTTTTGACTCGACCAGCGTACCAATTCTTATCAATATCGAAATTATCAAAGACGTGACCTTTACGCACAAATAAAACCCGGAAGCAGCACGCTATGTCGTTTAAAATTACCTTTTAAAAACGGTCCTGAATTTTAGTTGACAAGTGTCACCCCCTTTTCAATGCATCACGGCAATGAATTTCAATGTCAACCTATAAAAACGTAAACCGCCATTAAATAGTACGTTACAATACAAGTGCGAAAGGAATGAAGTCCGAAACGAGTGGAGATAAATTAAAGCACGACCGAAGGGAGTGCTTTAAATCGACACGAGTTTCGAATTTCGTTTTCGCACGTGTATCGTCGTATATTGACGTTTTTCAGTATATATGGCTCTCCGAAGATTTCGACCTGGCGTTAAATGAACAACTTCTCACACTAGCGCGTAAAAAAAGCACCATCTGTACTAAAATAGTTGTGATTGTTCTATCAAAGTTTTGATTGGCTATATTGCATAAACATTTGTCAAAGATGTTGCGCTGAAATATGAGCGGTGTTAAGAAAAGCGTGGAAAAGCGCTATGTCCTGCCCATCTTGGCACAATTGAACAATGTTTTTGGGGGCATTTTTGAGCTCACATTAGATGTGTATATGGTCGCAGTGGGACCCAAATGTACAGACTTTTATTGCTCGTTAACGAAACACTGTTTATTGTATCAACCCATTCACAGTCCAGAAAGTTTAACCCCCTACCTCCTATTGCTAATCCAACCCACCTGCAAAGTCCCAAGCGCACCAGCCCGGATAATCCCGTTTTGATGCAACGCTCGAGAGGATTGGCTGAAAATGGGAGCAGGTGTTTCGCACAGTGAGTCGGTTCATACGATTATAGTTTGGGATCATTGAATATTAATAAAATAGTAATTTGTAAGTAGCATTTGGTACTTGCTTTTGAATAAAAATACACCCCAGGTTTACCCTTTTTGCTATGTAGGTATAATATATCTTATATGTATACAATTAGACGCCGTGTGGTGACGGCAGTAAGAATACATTTGTCACCACCCCAACTCCTCCTGCGGGTGTCGTAAGAGTCGACTAAGGGATTGAAGTGTCACTGACCATTTTTGATAAAGATTGATGATGGGCAGCAGCGTCATCATTGTAGACACATTACTGCGATCGCCAATCCGCTTGCCCAGCGTGGCGATTATGGGCATTTACCTCCTAATGCGTCTATACGCATAGTTAATAGGAGAGGCCTACGTCCAGCAGTGGACTATCATAGGCTGATGATGTGATACAATTAGAATCTGCTGACCTACCTCGAACTTCGCAACCCGCAAATTTCGAGGATTTGTCTCTCTCACTCTAATGATGTCTTCGTTGGGGTGACAGAAAAAAAATACTCAAAATTTACAAATTTCGATTTTCGCGGTAGTTGGCTTGTAAAGGTTGACTTTCCATAGCATTTGACGTCTTAAGGTGCATTTAGACCAAACGAGCATTGGCTCATTCTATCCCCCAATCTACGTTACACAGAACGTGATTCGTCAAAATTCGTTCTCGTTGATTTCTTTAAGGTGCGTTTAAACCAAAAGAGCATTCGCTGTTCTAGCGCCCGTTCTAAGAAATCAACCAATCACGTTTTGTGTACCGATCGAATTAATATAATCGAATAATCTAAATGCACCTTTAGACAAATACCGTGAAACACATTAGCTTGTTGCTAAAAATATTATATGAACTTATGATTTCATGTTTTAAGTTGGTGATAAAACCAAGATTGTGTTCTAAAAGTGCGTGATTACGGAATAATGCATGTTTGTAGGTTTGTTTACATATTTTGTTAATTCTACTGACGATTGGCATAGCTGTACTGTACATGAAGACGCGGAAAGGGAAAGTGCCAAATAACGTATGTAGATATATTTTGCTGAAATAAGTATTTTTTATTAATTTTTTGAAGTTAGTAATTCTGCATTCACATTTTTTATGCTGCCAATAAAAACCATGCACCAAATGAAATAATCTGTAAAGTAACATAGTATCTCAGACGAAAAGAATTGGGTAAATATAATAAAAATGACAAGAAAATTATGTGTTCTGTTCTACTCTGTAACTATTCAAGCCTCTAAAAATAGCCAATAAAAACTGGCCATTAAAAATAAGACAAAATCTATGAAAAACGGATAAACTCGCGTTTATTACACTCGTGTCACCCGCAGACCACGAACCTTGTATAGTGTTCGAACGTCGGGAAGTTTTTAATTAATATACGCGAGTTTATCCGTTTTTCATAGTTTTATTTCATGTTTCATGAGTAATCCTCGCGGTGACCGAAGAAAATAATCTTTTCACCAAAACAGTATATCAACAATTTTTAGACTAATTTCCCTTCATGTCCATCACGATTCGTGTAACGATCGAATTTCGTAGAGTAGGGGGATAGAACAGCGAATGCTCTTTTGGTCTGCATGCACCTTAATCTGACTATCACTACTCACTACATATAATAAAATAAAGTCACTTTTTCTGTCCCTATGTCCCTTAGTACGCTTAAATCTTTAAAACTACGCAACGGATTTTGATGAGATTTTTTTTAATAGGTAGAGTAATTCAAGAGGAAGGATTTTATGTACGTATAGTACCCGTGCAAAGCCGGGGCGGTCGCTAGTGTACTTATAAACACAGATCAAAATATTTAACAAAATGGCTTAATTTGTTCCATAAAACTTCAAAAAAAAAATTATATGAAAAACTCACCCCTGATTAGTTCACGCATTTGGTCCGTGAAATCACAATTCCAAATTGCTGTGAAATCATGAACAAACGTTTCATAATAAACTCTTCACTATCTAGTACCATAGAGTTAAAAAACCTAGAGAGCTCGTCGCATTGTCACATTGTCAGTCGGAGAAACTGAAGTCTACTTGGTTAACAGCATAGCCGGTGTAATTACTGGCATAGAGGCAATCCATCTGAGTCCTCAGGGTAGGCAGCGCATAGGCGATTTTTTGGTCACTATGTCCATGGGCCTCAGTTCCTGCTTTCCATCATGGGCTGAGACCTCAGTTGTCTACCTTCGTCGCATAAAAAAAACACTAGATAGTGAGTAGATACTCGTAGTTATTCGTTGCGTAGTTTTAAAGATTTAAGCAGGGACAGAGAAAGTGATTTTTGTTTTTTATACTAACTATGTAGTGAAGACAGATGGACACATGACCATATATGTTAATTTGTGTGCTAGTGAATAGTAAAATAATGTAAAACGACGGTCCCTTTTTGGGAGATGTAACATAATTATTATATTTTATTTGATAGTTGTTGTTTATGTAGATTGATTGATTATTTTTATTTTTGAATATATTGACGATCATAAAAGAAATTCAGTTAGTTTTGACATTTATGTTAAAACATGTAATTATTTTTTAAGAAATACATGAATCTGTCTACCTATCTATGACTAGGCTGTTATTCCTGGGCACTCTATGACTACTTAGTCTATGATACAACCCGACAGTTGGGACCGGCGCGAATCACGACAGGGGTCGTCAAAATCACAAATAAAAATTATACGCCTATAAAATCGGGCACCAGTGGCGTATAATTGGTAACAATTATATTTGCTGAGCTGACTACCCCTGCTTTTTTATGTTTACTTTTTCTAGATTGTCTCGTATTTGCTTATTGTTTTGGTTCAAGTGACAGGATTCTAGCGACTTTCGCAGCTGAGTGGGTAACTCTAGGAAAGCTGGAGGTTCCAGGTTCGGATTCCGGAGAGGGTTTTGTGAACTATCAGATGAACTGTAAAATTAACTTTAAGGTCTCTGCCCACTAGACCGTACCATATAGTCAAGTGCAAAAATAAGTATCGAAAGAATCCGCTCATAAATATATTACGACGTTATTACACAGAATTAGAGTGGACTGAGACATATTTTTGAACATTTTTGTGTATACCTTATTTGGTCTTTGACTGTACCATGACCGTATCAGACAGAGAACTATTCTTTGTATTGACAAGTATGAGACGGTGTTGGCCGACGCCGGAACGTCCTAGTGGGCATAGTCTCGTACTTTTCAATACAAAGAATAGTTTTTTGTCTGATACGTTCATGCTACGATCATGGTATCGTACGGTCTTGTGGGCAGAGACCTTTATTGTATGAACTTAGTCTTCATTTTCATAAACGCACACGAATAAAGAAACTTACAGCCGTACCAAAAAAGAGCTACCGCGTCGTTATTAACGTGCATTTGTCAACTTCTGTAGCCTAGTTGGTAGTGACACCTGCCAACGAATCTGGAGGTTCCGGGTTCAAATCCTGGTGGCATTATTTGTGTATTTATGTATCACAAATTATTTGTTCATGCGTCGTGGTTGTCTATGTATTCAAGTATCCATTACAAGTATATATCGTACCTTGGTTCCACCACATCACAAGCCTTAATTGAGCTTACCGTGGGACTAAGTCGATTTGTGCAAGATGTCCCAAGATATTTATTTATTATTCTTATTTGTCTATGCTCGCCGACAGATATCATCATCATCATATCAGCCGAAAGAGGTCCACTGCTGGACATAGGCCTCCCTCAAAGATTGCCACAATGACCGGTCCAGCGCCACTCGCATCCCATCTTTGTACCTATAGCCAGAAATAAATATAAAACCGCTTCATCCTCTATTTTGGGCCCGTGTTTACTCGCGCACCCTTTGAAAGGTGACAAAGAAATATGAACGACCATCGACCATTGTCAAGATTGTCGCCAAACAATGTAGCGCTGATTCAGATTAGCTTGTACAGTCGCCATCAGATATATCGAGGCGGACGCGGTGCTCAAAAATATCTGAACAAGCACACTGAAAAACATTGGATTTATCAGATCTTGCGTAATTCTATCCGGAAATTAAGGTTGATTGGGTCCTATCACATTTTTTTTTTGATTTTACCAAACTTTCTATGTTGGCATTCTACTAAATTAATTTGGTTGATTACACCAGTTTTTTGTTGATTACACCAATTGTTTGGTATAATGTACAATGGGACGTATTTATGCAAAAGGAACCAATCCACACAAATTTGTCACTGTAAAAATTTACTTTTTTGTTTTGAGTTTAGGTGTTAATTAGAACGAAAAATTCTTGTGGGTTGGTTCCTCTTTGTTGATTTAGACCAGAACTCTGGTATCGACTTCAACAAGGATTTGTTACATATATCAAAGTTTTCTCGTAATTAATATAGCCAACCTAAGTCACTTTAGTAAATTTTTTTAAGTGCACTCGGTGACGATAGAGCCACCGCGAACCACGAACAAAGCGTTGCCTTTCTCTCGCACTTGTGAATTTGTATGTAAGTGTGACAGGGAGGCAACACTCGCGGGTGGTTCGCGGTAGGACCTCTGCAGGCTTAGTCAAGATGCCATTCGGCAATCGTATACGATAAGCGATAAGTTAATAAATGTAAGACTACGAACAAATAAAACATGGAAGCCGCACGCCATTCTAAATTGCCTTTCATAAACGGTCCTAAATTTTAGTTGACAAGTGTCACCCCCTCTTCAACGCATCACGGTAATGAATTTCAATATCTATAAAAACTTAAACCGCCATTTAAAAATAGTCGTCATTGGTCCATCATAGTTCTGATTGGCTATATTCTATAAACGTTTGTCAATGTTGCGCCGAAATATGCGCGGTGTTAAGAAAAGCGCTATGTCCTGCCCATCTTGGCACAAATGAACAATTGGTTTTGGGGGCATTTTTGAGCTGGCGTTAGACGTCCATGTTGTATATATTATGGTCGCAGATGTAAGAGAATAGCGAAGGTGGATTTACACCAAACGAATGCTCATTCTATCCCCTACTCTACGAAATCAACGAATTTCGACGAATTACGTTTTGTGTAACGAACGAATTACGTAGAGTGGGGGATAGAATTAGCATTCGCTCGTTTGGTGTAAACCCATCTTGTGCCGATAGAGGTCTACTGTTTGTGGTCTAGCGGTGAAACGCACGGCTGCTACGCAGCGGTCGGGGCTTCAATCCCCGACTTGTACCTATGAGTTTTTCAAAAACTTATGTACGATCATTTGATATTCACAAGAGCTTTACGGTGAAGGAAAACATCGAGCGACAGACGGACATAGCGAAACTAAATATATTATAAGGAACCCTACTCTACTACGGAACTAAAAAAAACGAATTATTTCATAAAACATTTTGATTCCTGTTTTTTAAGTAGTTACATGATTTTACATTTACCTGTACATCTACGGCAATTCGACTTTTCCAAAGAGCTCTTCAATTTTAACAACGTCATCCAAAAAACATCATTAAAACAATAAATTGACACGTCCAAATTATATGAAACGAGCCCCGAGTCCCGATAATGAGGGACATATGGCACCCCTCTGCCAATTACGGCACTAGTCATGTTTTATAATCGCCATAAATATCGAAGCGGGCGGGGTCCTCATAAACATGTAAGCATTGTCATAGAGTTGAGTTCAGATTGCCTTATTTGTATACTATTTTGATTTAATAACAATTTTTTTTTATAAGCGAACGAGCTGCAACGGCTCCTAAAATAAAAATATCTGACCATGCAGTCTGAACGCTAAAGCCACGAAAACAAAGGTCTGCAGGTCAAGCCAAAATGCCATTCTGCTATCGTATACGATAAGCGATAAGTCACGTGACCATGATAATGTATGGAAATGGTCACGTGACTTTTCTTACGAATCTGTCAGTCTCATAATTTTATTACTTATCGTTATCGCTCATCGTATTTGCAGTATGGCATCTTGACAAGGCCTGCGGTGTCCAGATTTTTGAGCACCGTATATATTATGATGGCGATTGTACCGGTAATCACTTCCTCATATCTGCTCTGTTGATTTTTAAAATGACACGTTTCACAAATTGCCAACATAAAATACCACAAACCATATTACTATACAGTTAAACATCGAAACATACGAATTTCAACCTTATTTCGTAGCCAGTAACGACGTTAAGCACGCAAATATGTTTATGGTTACATGTAACCAATTACCAAGTCACTATTACTGTTGAATCAGCTTAAAATAGACCTTAACTCAACGGGGTAAGACAAATGTATATGAATATAGTAAAGTGGTACAGGATTATATGTCATAGGGGTGTCACTACCTAATGAAGTCATTGCAGCCAATTGTTCCGTTCAGTGGGCACAACCCTAGTGATGAACTGATGATATCGTGGGTTCGAATCCCGGTTTTTGCTTATTAAATTAATGCGCGTGTCAAAATAATGAAGAAATTTTATTGTCAATGAAGGGTCGAGTGTTTCAATAGCGTTGATGGTTGTAAATGATGATTTTATGTTGGTTTGAAAACAACACTAAATACTTGTAGGTACATAAAAAATAGAATTGTTCTTATTTTTGCAATTGTTAAGATGCTAAGAAATATTTGGTATTACAAATTAAAATGTTTTGACAAATATACTTACACCGTGTTTTTATTGATTTCCGTTAAATTGGACAGGTTACTGGTATATCAGCTTTTGTTCATTTCGTAAAAAATTTTTTTTTTCTGTTTTCATACATAATACTCGTAATTGAAATGGCAAGTGTGAGAGAACGTTAAGAATAAGATCTCAGGTGACTGAGCTGGACGCGGTCCCTAAACTGACTTTTTCTATAGACAAAATGCGTACGCATGCTGATAAATGTGTCATCACCCTTAGTATCCAAAAACACGATTACTTATATTATAAGAAACCTTGTTTTGCGATGAGAAGTTTTTTAAGAAAATTTCCAGTAATTTTAGGAAATTTTGAAAATGTTCTTGAAGTTGTATGCCAATCGTCAAAAGAATAAAAAAATGTAAGCTAATATGGCTGACTTTTCATAGCAATTGGCGTCTTTATGTGCGTTTAGACCAAACGAGCATTCGCTACGAAATCAATGAATTTCGACGAATCACGTTTTGTGTATTAACGAACGAATTTCGTAGAGTGGGGAATAGAATGAGCGAATGCTCGTTTTGGTTAAATGCACCTTTAGATACATATCGTTAAACACGTTTGCAGAATATATTTTTACGTCAATATTAATAAATATCAATATTAAAAATTGGTTAAGACTTTAAGTTCGTAATAAAACCAAGATTGTGTTCTTAGTGCGTGATTATTGCATAATACATTTTTTTCCTAACTAGTGCGGAAAAGTTAACTTTGCGCACGCCTCGCGTGCGTTTTTAACACGGGTGATTGTCGCCCTCGTTTCACTCGGGCTCCAACTTTCACCCTCGTCGAAATTTTTTTTTTTAAATGTACTATTTTAGGTTTGTTTACTTTTTTGTACATTCTACTGACGATTGGTACATTGCTTCGCCGAACCTTACACTAATATACGTTTGACAGGTTCGTCATACTGCCCTCACCACAAATGGCCCCAAGTACAGTCAAACGCATATGTCGCGATCGCACACCCCTATTAGACACTTGATTTACTAAATTTGTTAGCGTGAAATCGCTGACATATGGTAACAGTTAAGTTCTACGAAAAACGTCGTAAGATTATAGGAAATGCGTGACGCTTATGCCGTTTTGTAGTCGAGTTGTTAACCCTTAGGGCGTTGCTATGGTTGCAGAGATGGTTTAGAGATAAATGTAGATGAGATAAAGATATGGATAAGTTTAGTAGGTATATCGCGATATCGTCCTCCGTTGAAGGGAATATAAAAAATATAGGTAGCGACTCAGAGCACTAGTTTTATAATTTATAATGTATGTTTTTTCTCAAACATGCAATGAAATTGACATCACGTACGTCAATTTGGACCGGGAGGTAGCATGCCGCTGGTTCGGTGACTGAACTTGATACGATATGGCATTTGGGTCAAATTCAAAATTATGTCAAGACTCTTTCCGGTGGACATTTTAAAAGTTAAGGGCTATGAGTGTAAATTTTGTAATTAAACCCTTCTTGTCATTTAAAGTCACTCTTTTCCTATTGAATTGTATGATAAAAATCACGACTACACTCCTACCAGTTGCTTACTATTGGCCACAGGAAAAAGAGGTTCTACAGTTCAGCTGAACACGCACTTTTTCTTTCCTGTGGTCGATAGTTAACAGCCTGTGGACAGGTAGTAATGATTTTTATCATACAACACAATGAAAAAGAGTACGTCTTAATGAAGATGGGCTAATCAACTTTTCGATCGACACTGTTTTGTCCCGTAACGCAGGTGAAATTTTCCTCAGGTTTCATAGAAAAATTGCCTATAAATTGTACATACGTTATGCCTCACAAAAGTTCACATCGATACATTTAGGTTCCAATGTTATTTCATTGTAAATATGTGTATAGTATTAATTGACGTACATTTGTAAGTTCATCAAAAGTAACGCAGGAGACAGAAAATATGTTGATCGAAAAGTATATTGGCCCAGATAAGGCTTTCATAAGAAAATCAAGCTTTATAGGCCTTAACTTTTCAAAGTCAAAGTCAAAGTCAAATAATTCTTTATTCAAATTGGAATAGCAACAAACTCTTTTGAATCGTCTAAGTATTAAAACTACTTCCGGTTCTAACCCTACACCGCTGACCCGAGAAGAACCGGTAAGAAACTTGACGGGACTTATTTTTTCAAACAATCATGGTACATCTCACAACTGACATGCATTAAAAAATAACATAAAATGAGAATCATCTATGAGAATATTATGTACATACATAATATTCTCATAGATGTATTGAGAATACAATGTCATTATATTAATAACCTTAAACTTATCTCTAAGTGAGTCTCTAGGGCTCATTTTATATATCGCCCTCTTCTGCAGAACAAAAATACTGTTAGTCTCTGAATTGGCAGCACTGCCCCATAATAAAATGCCATACGACATAATGCTATGAAAATAACTAAAATAAAATATCGACGTCAGTTAATTGACGGATCTTGCTCACTGCAAAAGCTGCAGAACTCAGTTTATTCCAGAGATTAGATATGTGAGGACCCCACTGAAGCTTAGAGTCTAGTGTTATACCAAGAAAGACTGTAACGATGTTTATCTCAGTCGTCATACGATTGATTGGACCAGATCGCGTCGTGTAATACCGCTTTTTAAACGTAAATATATGTGCTTAGCTCTTGAACAAGTCAAACTAAAAAAATAACAATAATTATCGGTGACGTATTTGACTTTTGTTTTGTTTCAAAGTCTTAGTTATGTAGTTGACTTATAATTTCTTAGAAAGAAAATACTTTTTTTTTTTGTATTATTTCATCGCATGTTTGAGAAAGGCATTATACATAGGTACATAGTCCTAATGTACTATTTCTCAAACATTGTCTTTAGGCTCAGCCTTCAGGCTTGAAATACACTCGGAAGTATCGCTTTTAGGGCACAGTGACTCACTGAGATGGAAATGGAATAATTTAAACTTTTCTGGCCTGCAAAGGCCTGCAAAGTAACTTTTTTTTTTAATTTCGACAACATTGTCATTTTGTTTTGTATAACTTTGTATGTTTGAGAAAAGCACTATACATGCATCGGCGTGATAATGAATTCCTGGCCTCGTTACCTATCCGGTATATAACAACTTGGCCGGAAATCCTCATTTTCCCGGCCTCTGATGTAAGGTACTATTCCAACTAGGTGTTTAGCACACTGATAATTTTATTATGTTTTGCTATTATTCCTCGTAATTTTGAGTCTACACTAGACAATCTGCTCCCTAAAAAACATCACCCCATCAATTATTTGGTCATTTCGCGGGTCGAGTTCCTGGGGGTGGTGAACCCGGGGGAGGGGGAGGGGGGTAATCCAGTCTCGAGTGACGCTTGACTTGTATTAGAGGGATTTGCGAAGAGGGCTTTAAAAAGGCCTGTGAATAGTTTCGATACAGACGTTGTAAATGATATGTAACGATTATCGCAATATAGGTTTTATGGGACAAAATAGAAAAATGCACATGTTCTAGTTTGCATGTTTTAAGAAGCATCATGGTCTTAAGGTGCATTCCGAGAGAATGTCGGGTACGTAACGTCGTTCTTCGCGTACTTCTAAAAAAGTTACGGTTGAAGAAAGTGAATGAAAAATAGTAACTCAATGGATTTTTTTTTGGGCCCTTTTTTATTTCTATCGGAATCGAAAGAGCTCGTGATTCTGAGTAGAAAAAATGTAAAAAAAGTCAAAATTTGGAAAATTTTAAAAAACTACAACAAAATAAAAATCCGCCCAAATAACACTCCGGCAATGAAAACGGGTCAGGTGGTATTTTTAATTCAAAATAATGCAAACATGGAGATTTCAAATATTTTTTAAAAATATTTATAGTGTAGGTAAAATCTTATTTTAAATCAGGTTGTATTGGAATTTCCCTTTTATAAATAAACCCAAAAAAACTCTACAATTGTCGTTTGGTCCGTTTGTATAGACAAAAATTACGTAGTTACACAATAACGCTCCAACCCACATGAGCTTGACTTAAAAATTGATGACTTTGGCAGTTGACAGAAAGTTTAGATTTTAATGACAAACTCATGTGGGTTGGAACGTTATTCTGTAACTACGTCCAAATGTAGACCGTTTACGAAAACCACCTAAAATTTATGGTAAATAGAGTTTTTAATCATGAGTTGCTATTTTTATATCTACGGAATCATCTGACGATAAAGTTCCGTGTTTTTCGGATCGGGTGAAAACTTCAGGGTAATTCCAATACAATCTGATGTTAAAAACAGTTCCACTTGTACTATAACTATTTATTTTAAATATTTGTAATAAGCATGTTTCCAGTATTTTCTATGAAAAAATCCACCTGATCCGTATTCATTCACCGCGAGTGTAGAAACGGATAATTGCAATGTCAGTGTTTTGAGTCGAAATCAAACAAAATTGCACATTTTATAGTAGGTAATCCTTCACTCTAACGCCATAACATCATAAGCCAATCTCTAACTATGCATATAGACGCATTAGGAGGTAAATGCCCATAATCGCCACGCTGGGCAAGCGGATTGGCGATCGCAGTAATGTGTCCACTATGATGACGCTGCTGCTACTGCCCATCATTAATCTCAAAGAATGGTCAGTGACACTTCAATCCCTTAGTCGGCTCTTACGGCACCCGCGGGAAGAGTTGGGTGGTGACAAATGTATTCTTACTGCCGTCACCATACGGCAAATGACTTGATTCTCTCTATTAGACTCTTACCCCCTTATTCATAAACGTTTGCTAACTTAATGAGGGCTTTCTGGAAAACGTATGACACTAGTTGGCGCCACTGAGCCGTAAGGTCCCGCTAAGAAACGCAATTATCTAGCACCAAAGAAAAACTAACTGAAAAATATTTTTGTTTTTTATATAATTTTATTACCTAACTCATACAAAACATTTAAACACGAAACTATAGGCGCTCTCAGAATTTGGACAAGTTTCTGGACCTGACGCCTCAGTGCTGCCGCCCTGGTGAACGTCATTTCAGAAACCCTCATTGTTTGTCCCTTTTGCTCTTATGGACTTATTATTAAGACCGAAAGGGACGAACAATTATTAGCGGCTTAGTTAGCAGACGTTTATGAATAAGGGGGTTAATCTCCATCAGACTTGCTCAGATATTTATAAACACTCTGACCGCTCAGATAATATCTGATAGCGACTATACAGGGCGTCCCATGGCTATGGACATGAAGGGAAAGTACCTTTAATATTCTAGAGAGGATATTTTGCTGAAAGAAGACTTTTCGTTATTTTTGAAGACAAAACTGCATTCAAAGTTTTTCAAAAAATTACTTGCTTCACCCTGAAATTGAACCAAGTAGCATTTATTTTCGAATTTTGAACCAACCATTTTTGATTATTCTTCTAGTTTTAGATACTATGTTTCTTAAGTAAAATTGTTATTTTTATCTATTCTTTCGAACGACATATAAAAATAACGAAATTTTTTTAAAATTAATTTAACCTACTTTACGATGCCTAGTAAACACTAGACTTACTTTTTTTTAATGCAGTATAATTTAATTTTCTAAATATAATAATGTCTTCTTTCAGCGAAATATCTCGTCTACGATATTTATTTAAGGTACTTACTACTTACCCTTCATGTCCCATAATCTTGAGACACCCGGTATAGACGAAAGTGGCAATTAAATGTAACAATATTTTTATCGTAACTATATTTTTTTTAACCCCCAACGCACCCATTGAGCTGTCCAAATCGTCACTTGAAGTACCTGTCGACCTGTCGGAGGGTTAAAAAATAATCGAGTTTTCAACCCTTCAAACGAAACGCATATGTCGCGTATCGTTATCTGTTCACTGACAGTTACCGTAGCTCAGGTGCATGCCAATCTGGAGGTCTGGGTTCGAATCTCGGAGAGGGCATCTTTATTTTTCGATATTTATATATCTTTTTTATATTTGGGAATGGGTTTCATGACACCGGCGGACCTCTCTGTTTGATTTGGTGTTTAAAAAAAGGTAAACAATCTTGCAGTATCTTTTTATTGAAAAATGCATATAAAAATCCAAACTAGGTACTTAATACAATGTAAACCTATTCCGTTCCGTCCTATTTCGTTGTTATTATTATGTATATTTGCTAAAACTTATTTTCTACTCGTAGTTTTCAATAAAAAGATACTGCAAGATTGTTTTAAACACCAAACCAAACAAAGTATAAATTGTATGTTTTTTATACTAGAGTATATTTTTTATAAATATGTAGGTTTATGTTTATTTTTTGTCAGCCTCCGTAGCGTTGGTAGTGACCCTGCCTTCAAAGGTGGAGGTTTCGGGGTCGAATCCCGACGAGGGCAAAATTTGGCACAAATATTTACGTAGGTTTATAGTACAGTAAGTATAAAGAAGGGTACATAGTAATAATAAATTGTGTCGTTGCAAATGGAAATGTACCTTACCACAACTGTTAAAATAGATTTTTTAGTACAGTTGGTGTACTTTTTAGGCTCTAGTGCGAGAAGTGGGTCATTTTACGTCAGGTCCAAAACTTCGGAGGGCCATCTGTACTAAAAAACGTCGTACGAAACACGTGCAAAAACGTATTAAACGTGTTTTTCGCACTTGTGTCGTAATGTACTATTGTGTTCTTCGATAGGGTCCATTTTAAACACCGTGACATGGTACCTTACCGTGTGTACTGACGCAATTGTTTATCGTAATAAATGCAGCTAAGTGTGTGTGCGTGTGAGTGTGTGCGTTCATGCCCCATACCAAGGTTCGCGTTAACGTTCATTCCATATCATATTTAAAGCTATATTTCGAAGATTTCCTAGTAAGCAATCAGGGACTTATTGATCAACAATTGTCTGTTTCTCAAAAACGACAAACTCCAAGACAATTGCAGTATCGTGACGGTATTGCGTGAGAAACATAATTTTTGGCAATCGGCGACAGCTTCGTGTCTCTGTCCGGCCTCGCGTTACTCGGAACGCAATTATCACTCGTTCCGCGAAGGGTCGCAAAAACATATTTAGGAATAATGTCCTTATAACTAATGATTGAGCCGATTTTAAGAAAATATAGGTTTGTTTGACGGCCTTCTTGCAGTTGGGCCATTTTTGGGCCAAATTTGTCATTCCTGACTGTTTTTTCTGGATTCGGAACCTTTGATATGATTTCCGGATTAGCAAGCTGAAGTGGCAATGGGCAGGCCACATTGCACGCAGAGCAGATGGTCGATGGGGTCGAAAAGTGCTCGAGTGGAGACCACGGCTAGGCAAACGCAGCGTAGGACGTCCACCCACAAGATGGACAGACGACCATGTGAAGGTCGCCGGGACACGCTGGATTCAGGTCGCATCTAACCGGTACATGTGGAGGTCCAGAGGCCTATGTTCGGCAGTGGACGTCTTATGGCTGAGATGATGATGATGATGAATATGATTTCCACTCAGAATCGCGAGCTCTTTCTATCCTGAAAGAGGAAATTTTTTGACCCAAGGTATTTTCATTCCATTACCATTTTAACAAACATTTTGTATGGCGGTAACGGGCGCGGCTATACAGCTATGCTATTCTCTTATTGACACATTCGACGCTGCGTTCGTCAACGAGCTCGATGTCTAGACAGCCTTGTCGAAAATCCTAGCTGTTTGATTTGACGTTAGGAATCGAGGCTGTGAGCGAGGTTGTGGGCGAGTTCGTCGCTGTTTTTTCGTTAGAGAATACGAAGTTCATACATTAAACGTCAAACTTTCGACGCCTTGTAGTTCCAGCTCACGCCGCATTCGTCGCCGAGCACTAGTGTCGTTTAAAGTACATTAGTGAATACCATTTTTAGGCTCGACGCTGCCGCAGCACTGACACAGCGCTGACAGCAAGGCGGTTTCCTTAGTGAATAACACTACAGACGCGGAGAGGAGCGGACCTGTGCAAAATTGACCAATTACATTCTTCAAATTCGAATTCGGAATACTGTGATGCGGTCTCATTGGGCCGAGCTCCCACAGCTCCGCTCCGCTCCGCGTCAGTGGAGCCGCACCCTTAGGATTTCCGACACAGGCCGAACCTCATGTCAAAAATTTACGAAAATACAAAAACTTATGTGAATTGTGATATCCTTCTGAAAAGAAAAACTAGTTTATTAACGATGCTTGTAATAAGGTAAATGTACCAGTAGATGACACTATAAGGAGCAATTTCATGCATTTTTTCCAAAATCAGCGTAATTTTCAAACATATGGACTAAATGTGTATACAAATTTATAGACCGGTTCTTCCTTCATGTTTTTATAACAATAAATTGTATATAACTAATACTATTACACTATAATTTCACTATTCCGCTTTAACAATTCTTCGATGGTGTCAAACAAGCACATATACCATCAAATTGTAAGCGGCAGCCGTAGCCAACGTCTAAAAGTGATATTTTACAACTGCACCTGTCATTGTGAAAAAAGGGCCTGGGTCCCCCGTAAATGCAAAAACAAGGGCACGTAAGTCCTCCACTCGGCTGTCACGGGGCAGAACGAGAATAGCAGCCCTCGATAATTTAATAAAGACGTTTTGTTTGCGTTTCCCGCTTTCATGCTACCGACGGGGGCTATTCTGGTGTCTTCATATAGACCGGACTTAGAGTTACAAAGTGACCGACATTTTCAATAACTGATTTATTATAAACTATCGACCCGCCCCGGCTTCGCACGGGTACTATACCTACATAAAAACCATCCTCTTGAATTATTCTACCTATTAAAAAAGGCTCATCAAAATCCGTTGCGTAGTTTTTAAGATTTAAGCGTACAAAGGGACATAGGGACAGAAAAAGTGACTTTATTTTATACTATGTAGTGATGGTAGTGATGATGACCGGTCATTAATGGCATCCAAAAGCAATAAAAAAAAGAATTCAGACGGGAAATTAACGTCAATAAATAGAGTTGCAAAGTGACCGTCATTTTCAACAATTGACATTTATTATAAATTAATAATATTCATCACGTACCTATGGTTTCCGTTAATAATGTGCAATAAATGGGCAGTTAGGTACAGCATCTTTTTTATAATGAAGTAGTTTAACTACATATTAACGTTCCTCATTTTATCATTCCATTTAAAAATATGTAACTTTCACGTAAGTTAAAAACTCTGTTGATTAACAAAACCGCAAAAAAAATTTAATTTTACCAGAGTTTTGGTTTTTTTTTTCGTTTAAAGCGCTACGGGGTGCTTAGCCAAGTTGCTAATCGCTAGCGCTTAATCGTCAATCGTAAACGGAAGGCAGCCACCTGTTTTTGTCACACTAATATGAAAGAGTGACAGAGAGGGAAAACTACGATACGCTACTAAGCGTTGGCGATTGGCAACTTGGCTAAACATCCTGATATTAAATAGTAATAATAATAGTTTTATCTTTGCTGTGGTTTAGCACAAATAACTAAGGTGTCGCTTAAAATACATAATAAATTATAATTTTATCCTCAAGGAAATATTGTTGCCATAGTCGCCATGACCGCAATAGTAATTGCGAAACATGTGATACAATATATTTACAAGGTAATTGATTGAAAAGAGGGTTTTCTCAATTCAGCAGAATCTGTTGCGGAAGTTTCATGAATAAACATATTGATAACGTTGGTATTTACAGTGGTTGATATTGAAGTAATAAACAACCATTAAAATAACTTATTTTGACACTTTTCAACCTTTTTAGCCTAGTTGGTATATAGTCACCCTGCCTACGAAGCTGGAAGTTCCGGGTTCGAATCCCGGCTAGGGCATTATTTGTGTATTTATTTATCACAAATTTTTGTTCCTTGGTCATGGCTGTCGATGTACTTAAGTATCTATACGTATGTATCATTTATATATATCGTTGGCTCGTACCCACATCACAAGCCTTAATTGAGCTTACCGTGAGACTAGGTCGATTTCTGTAAAGATGTCCCACTTGATATTATTTTTTATTTACTTGATATTTATTTGATACCACTAGAATATAAATAAACGGTTAAATTCACGTGTATTAAGTCACTATGCGCGACATGTTTCGGAGAAACTAGGGCTTCATTAAGCACTGAGCCTGCTTTTTAAAGTTCTTCTTTTCTTCTTAGGCGTTACACTCTTGACAGAGCGGTCGTGGTCACGAAGGTTGTGTTGCCTGATGTACTATGCGACGCCATTTCTTGCGATTTTCCGCGCTTCTGGTGCATTTATGCAGTGGAGCATCCACGGTGGCCTTCACTCTTGTCCATCTCATTGGTGAAAGTCCTCGTCGGGTACCTTCGACTCGTCCCTGCACCACCAGACGCTCGACAGATTCGCTACCGCGCCGCTTTTCAAAGTTAAAGGATTCTTTTTCCAAGTGGGTTCAGTAACAAGTAATTTTGAATCGTTAAACTAAATAGCAAATTCTGACCGCATTCGGAACGAGTACATCCGTGGCAACCTCGGAGTCCGTGACGTAGCGAAGCTTCAAAAATGCCGTCTTCGGTGGTTTGGTCACGTTTATCGTAGGCCACCTGACTACGTAGGAAACATATGCCTTAACCTAGCCCTTGACGGCCCCCGACCCCGCGGCAGACCAAAGAAGCGATGGCTAGATGTCGTGAAGGCTGACATGAGTGTGAATGGGCTTACAGTAGATGATGCCCAGGATGGCGTAAAGTAGAGGAAATGTAGCAGGAAAGCGGACCCAGGCAAAGGCCGGGATAACGCTAGGTAGAACAAGAAGAAACTAAATAGCAAATTTAAGAAAACTTACGCTTCTAACCCTGACCCGTGAAGGATCCGGCAAGAACTCAGAGGGACTTATTTATTCAAATAATTCTTGCGACAACTGCGCGGTATGCAGGATATAGTATACGTGTTATGTTCTAAATTATGAACATAGTCATCAGCCTATGAGTAGTCCACAGCTGGACGTAGGCATCTCCTATTAACTATGCGTATAGACGCAGGAGGTAAATGCCTATAATCGCCAAGCTGGGCAAGCGGATTAGCAATCGCAGTAATGTGTCCACGCAATTGTAAACATACCTAAGGTGAAGACACATTTATCAGCATGCGTACGCATTTTGTCTATAGAATATGTCAGTTTAGTATGGGGCCGCGTCCAGCTTTCTGCACGCGTACGCATGCTTATGCGTTTCATGCTACACGGCCAATTTCTTTAGACAAAATGCGGAAGCATGCTGATGTATGTGTCTTCACCCCTATTCGTATTATTTGACACACACAAATCACATCGTCAATCCCAGAAGGCCGAGTGTAGGTAATAACTTATAAAAAACGTCTCGATTGCGTTTACGTTTTTCACCGTCATTTCATACAAATGACGATGAAACTGTAAGCGCGTTCGAGACGTTTGACACACACAAATCACATCGTCAATCCCAGAAGGCCGAGTGTAGGTAATAACTTATAAAAAACGTCTCGATTGCGTTTACGTTTTTCACCGTCATTTCATACAAATGACGATGAAACTGTAAGCGCGTTCGAGACGTATTTTATAAGTTATTACCTACACTCGGCTTTCAGGGCGTCCCAAAACTATGGGACATGAAATTGAAGGGATAGATAGGATATTTGGATGAAATAAGACTTCATGTTGTCTTTAAAGTTAGTAATTCTGCATTTACTGATTTTTCTCAAAAATAGTTACCTCGCATGGGAATCGAACTGACTCAAATCAGCCTTAATAGACTCTTACAATACCCCAAGGAAGAGTTGAGGTAGATACAACACAACATGTATAGACGTTTAACTTTAACCTACCTATATTTAATGCTATACGTCAATGAATAAGGAAAATGAACACCATGTAAACAGATTTGTAAATTATAAATGGCTCAATAAATTTTCCTTTTATAGGAACATATATTTCGAAAAAATTAATGAAAATTAATTTTGAAGACTAATTGTAAAAAATATCTAAAAAGTAATTTAACGATATATACTCGTAATATAAGACACCCGTATCTATGTAATGCTTATATTCACCTTTTTTCGGATATCCTAAATTTAAATATGATTTTTAAATAATACATGCTGTACATGCATGTACGAATATTTAAAAAAAACTTTCGTGGTAATACGAGTTGCCTCAGGTTTTCAGTGCCGAAAGGACCTGTAGTAGTGTATTTTATTTTCAAAGTTGTCCTTTTTTTTGATTTTTCAAATATGATTTCCACTCAGAATCTCGAGCTCTTCCGATTTTAATAGCAGAAAAATTTCGTTTTAAGTATTTTTTCTATCCATTGCCATTTTTTCGTACATTTTGTATAGCAATAACGGAATGGAAAGTTCGAATTAAAATAATATAAAAAAAACCTAAGTATGTTTATACGTTACAAAAAAATTTGGCAACATTGAAAAAATCGACAAGTTCACAATATTTTTATCACTACTTCGACATTTTGTCTACGACCAATGTCTACCAGTTTCAATAATAGACGCCACAAAACTGCCCCGTCAGACCCGGAACAATCAGGGCCCCACTAATTCCCCCACAAAAAACTACCTTCATACAATTATGTATTTCTTTGAGTGTGAAACGAGTAGTTCAATACTTCTGTGGCTCAAAATCAAATATCATCGAGTTAAAAAATGTTTTTATGTCAGTTTTAATGTCGGTGTTTGGGATTGGAGAAATAAATTGTGCTTGTGCTTTCGCTGACAGATATATCTGACCGGGCAGGGTGCTCATAAATATCTCAACAGTAGCCGTATCGTGACTTGGAAAGTAAAGGATACGTTTGGTTTTACTCGATACGTAATGCACTATATCGCGCTCGCAATGACATATTGGGGCAAGCTAGAGATTTTTTACGTACCTATGGAGTAAAACTTAACGTTACCGATACTTGCAAAACCATACGGCTACTGATATTTTGAGAACTGTGGCAGCTCCGTTATTCACGGGCTATTGTAAAATAAGAAAAATAGTTTGCCTGTGACCACGGGTGTATCGTCATGCCCGACACATCAGGATGATATTAAACAATCAAGTCCTGATATGTCTAGATTATTATTGTTTATTATTATCGTTTAATTAATGTGAATAATGTATATTTTGTGTGGCTTCTGACATGTATTTTATTATTTGTGATGTCTAGATTAAGATTATTCTTATGATTTGTTTCCCTTTTTACTGATTTTATGAAAATGTATTTGCTGTGTAATGTGTAATTTTGTTTTGACTTGTGTTTTTGTACATTAAAGATTTGAATCTTGAATCCTGTTTGTCATTAAAATAAGGGTGATAATCGTGAAAGCTTAAATCAATAAATCAACAATGGACCAATCAACTCAATTTCATTAAATTGACAACTAAGCAAAATAGCGATTTAGCAATGTACAAAAAGCAGAACATTCACAAAATTTCCAACAAATACAAGCATTTTAAGCAGTTTATCGCTAGACGCTGGTTTTCAGGATAACCGAGCTAAAAGTGTTTTTGACTCTGAAAAACACTTTAAGCTCGGTTACCCTGAAAACCAGCGTCGTGTCATCTGACACGACGCATGCTGAGTGGCATCCTTTTTGGTGTTCAAATCCTTACTGTTTATACTTGTATTTTATTATTCTGTATTGTATGACACCAAATAAACCATTATTATTCTAAAAATTCCTAGAGATGCCTTGACAAGTTTTCAAAATGATTTTTTCATCAATGTTATTTGAGTCAAACACAAACCCATGTTCGGAGTCTTTCCGGTGGACAATCTAAGCGTTAAGGCCTATAAAGCTTGATTTTCTTATGAAAACCTTATCTTCATCAAGACGTACACATTTTTCATTGCGTTGTATGATAAAATTCATTACTACCTGTCTACAGGCTGTTAACTATCGACCACAGGAAAGAAAAAGTGCGTGTTCAGCTGAACTGTAGAGCCCCTCTTTCCTGTGGACAATAGGCACAGCATAAGCAACTTGTAGGAGTGTAGTCGTGATTTTTATCATCATAAAATTCAATAGGAAAGGAGTGCCTTTAAATGACAATAAGGGTTTAATAAGAAAATTAATAACTTTTAAAATGTCCACCGGAAAGACTCATAACTTGATTTTAAGTTTGACCCATTTTCTTAGTTAACAGTTTTGTTATGTACCAAGTTCCTGAATAAACAGCTTTCTCTAAATGCTGCCACCTCAATACCCTCTATATCCTTGTACGGATGAGTCAGCAGACGAGCGATGATTCAATCATCGCCATCCACAGCTCGGCGGACAGGTGACGACTCACTGACAGCATCGAATAAACGCCGCAATCACACAGGTAGAAGGGTCTTAGGTCGACCAAACAAAACGCATTGAGGTCGAAGTCAGCTTTGTAGTAAGTACATATATAAAATGGCGCAGATTTAGCATTGTACAAATAGTAGAAAATTCTCAAAATTATCAGAAAATATACATCAGAAATAAATAAATAAATAAATATCTTGGGAACATCTTACACAAATCGACCTAGTCCCACGGTAAGCTCAATTAAGGCTTGTGATGTGGGTACCAAGCGACGATATACCTATATTAATAATAGATACTTAAATACATATCAGTTAAAATTCTTTTCGTTGTCTTATTTTGTGTCCCTAAATACGAGACACGGTTGTGATTTTTCTATAAGATGATGTTTTGTTTCAAATTTTTGATGTAGGTAGGGATAAAAATTTAGCTTGAAAAAGAAATAGATGTGCACCGGATTTTTATATACTGAGTCGAGACAGCAACTAGAAGCGTGACAGAGTGGTATGAAACAAGACAACGAAAATAATTTTGACCCGTATACAGCCACGACCAAGAAACCAAGATTTGTGGTAAATAATTGCACAAAGAATGCCCTCGCCGGGATTCGAACCCGGAACCTTCAGCTATTTAGGCAGGGTCACTATGAACTGGGCTACAGAGGCTAACATATCATGAAATTAAATCATGATATTTTCTTATTTTTATGTGACGAAGATAGACTGAGCTCTCAGCCCACCTGATGGAAAGCAGGAACTGAAAGCCCATGGACATAGCGATCAGAAAATAGCCTACACGCTGCCTACCCTGAGGACTTAGATGGATTGCCTCTAATGCCAGTAATTACACCGGCTATCTTACCCTCAAACCGAAACTGCAGTGCAAACCAGGGATCGGATAACGGTTTTTGCTCCATACAAAAGAACGGTTCGAATTCCGTTCTTTTTCGTTCTTCGGTTTGTATATTTTTTGTTAATGGAGTAATTGAAAAATATGATGCTAATAATTACATAAAATGTTGAATACTACATAGTCAAAGTCAAAGTCAAAGTCAAATAATTCTTTATTCAAATTGGAATAGCAACAAACTCTTTTGAATCGTCTGTATTGAAACTACTTCCGGTTCGAACCCTACACCGCTGACCCAAGAAGAACCGGTAAGAAACTTGGCGGGAATTATTTTTTCAATCAATCATGGTACATCTTACAACTAACATGCATTAAAAAAACAAACATAAAATTGATTTTAAATAAATTGAAATAGAATAATAATAACAAGAGATGTAAAGTCTCTAAAAAGTCAGAACATTTATAAGTAATAATTTATAGAGAAGTAAAGGTTTCTCTCCGAATAGGTATATAATAATAACATTATATAATGCACGTTTGGAGATGTATAAGGTCTCCAAGCGTAAATTATCGTAATTGAATGTCATGACTTTAACAAACTAATAATTAAATCCTAAATTACTCCCACGGTGTTTTATCATTCATGTAGTCTTGTGTACTATAATAAGCTTTAGATATAAGTTTACGCTTTACAAAATTCTTAAATTTATTGACTGAAAATTCAGTAACATTTACTGGAAGTTTATTATAAAATCTTACACAATTACCCATGAATGATTTCCTAATTTTATGGAGCCGAGTGGCGGGTACTGCGAGCTTATGTTTGTTTCTAGTATTAATATTATGTATGTCACTATTTTTCCTAAAATTGCTAATATTTTTATGTACATACATAATATTCTCATAGATGTATTGAGAATACAATGTCATTATATTTATAACCTTAAACTTATCTCTAAGTGAGTCTCTAGGGCTCATTTTATATATCGCTCGAATAGCCCTCTTCTGCAGAACAAAAATAGTGTTAGTCTCTGAATTGGCAGCACTGCCCCATAATAAAATGCCATACGACATAATGCTATGAAAATAACTAAAATATACTAACCGAGCTGTATCGACGTCAGTTAATTGACGGATCTTGCTCACTGCAAAAGCTGCAGAACTCAGTTTATTCGAGAGATTAGATGTGTGAGGACCCCACTGAAGCTTAGAGTCTAGTGTTATACCAAGAAAGACTGTACTTTCAACTATTTCCAATTCCTCATAAAGAGCGTAAAACATTTTAACATATTTAGCTATGTCGAGGTTTTTCTAAAAAACCGGTTCCGATCCCTGGTGCAAACACTGCTATTTATTTTGTTTTTATAATATTCTCTTTTGCATTAGGGCTTATTACAGATATTACCTTTACGCAACTCTATCTGCTTTGGTAGTTACGCAATATTGCAATGTTCCCGACGATAAGCAGTAATTGCTGCCAGCATGTTTACCTAAATTCTGAATACTTAGCAATAAAAATTACCGTGATGTATTGAAGAGGATGTCAATTATACATATTGGATGTCATATACCAAAGAAAAAACGACCAAGATCACCAACTTCCGAGGTGGGGATCGAACACACGTGCTCAGCTTTCGCGGCTGATGCCTGCACCCTTCGGCCACTCGGTCAATTATCAACAAAATTTCAGGACCATACTACAACATACTTTAGAAGACGTTCTCAATTCTGCACTGTTCTTCTTTTTTTATGTATGACTGGATTTCGAGAAAATATTTTTATATTAAACGGGTTTGCTCTATCTTACCAGATTGTCCGTGCAAGCTCAAATTCAAATTCAAATTTTCAAGATCAAATTTTCTATGGACAATCAAATCATTTACTCAAACATATTGAAATATTAGGAATCGAACCGGGTTACTCACATATTTAAGTCGATGATTGCTCTACATGTTTCGACCCATTAAGACAGTACGCGACGGGCTTTGGCCGAGGGTGCTCCGGACGAGGACCCTCTTAATGGGTCGAAACATTGTCGATCAATCATTGACTTGCCGCCTTTTTTTACTGATAACCCGATCACGAAGCTATACAAGCATAAAATTCTACAAAACTAACAAATTTTTGTATGCAAATTTATACAGTTTTGTAGAATTGTACGCTTGTAAAGTTTTGTGGGATAGGCCACTTGACGAATATAACCCCGATATGGTCCCGTTAGCCCCAAGGATACCGGGTGCCAGGGCCTAATGATGGGATCTTGGAGTATTCGATTTTTGAACTCTTTAATATGAAGGTGAGGGTTTTAGTATGGCGTTCAGCTTCCATGTTTTATTTGTTAGTGTCCGTTCCAATGTGAATTTATCCGTGTGCTGTCACTCTGATAAATGATTCGTCGGCTACTTACGCCGTGTCTTCATTTCTGATATTCAATCGAGTTTGGATCTCAAATGTTTCGGATGCGGGCTAAGACACGGGCCATGTACGACACTATCCAGTTAGTTAGTTAGTTTTACTGGACTTTTTCCGCATCTCGACAACCATTGTGCCTTTCTTGCGTGATAGCGAGGTAGCCCTATTCCAACCATCCAGGCGAGACACGGCGATACTTGCCCAGCTATTACCGCCAGGCGAGTATCGCAGTGTCTCTTTTTTTACACGGGAATGCGTATCTTTTGTTCGTGTTTATAACCCATAGTTCATAGCTGAATAGCTCGCGGTGAGACCAGTGCCATACTCTGTCGAACAACCTTCGGCAGTAGTCAAAGGGGCCAAGTTTAAAAGATTTGTATTGTTGATCGCTCATTGAAAATTTCAAATAGTCGCCATTTTTAACTCCAAAAGTTGTTACACAAAATTTAACTTCGTAACACAAAAATTATGATATGACGTTAAATTACGTTTTCATGAAAGGTCTTTAGTTATGTAAACACTTTTTTTATATCGGACCCATTAGCTACAATCTACAGTGTGTAAATCTAATACGGGCGATCAATTAGTGTAGTAGGATTCATTAGTGTAATCATGGATTACAAGGTTTTTTTAAAGATACTCTTAATTATGACCCCACAGATTTTTTTTAAGATTATCGGCGCAGCAATGTAGGTACGAACATTTGTTATTGTTGATATGGCAGTTATGTCATCTGCTTTTGAAATTAGCTGTCAACGAGTGTTTAACTCGCGTATGTTGCTCTACATTGCGCGCCTAATTATTTAGTATGGAAAATTTTGTTGCAATAATTTTAAGTAAAAGTTATTTTAACGTACTTATTATGTTGTAAACTAACACCCGTTAAGAGCTTCGTATTAGACTTACACCCAGTGTAGCAGGGTCAATTCTATGGAATGATGTTTAAATGATCAGTATGATTTGGACGGCGGTCAGAACGGAATGTCTGCGGTTCTGCGAGATGATGGATGCTAGGCCATCTAGTGTGTACAGCTAAAGTGTCAATTTAATTTGTTTTATGTATTAATTATTGTGATTGTTTTAATTTTCGTTTCATGACATATTGGCTTAGCTGTAAGGTCATGTAAGCAAATTTATGAAAATAAAATAAATAAATAAATAAAATAAATTACATTGATTACGAACGATATCGCTCGTCGCCCCAACCACAGGCCACACGCCCACAAAAGAACATATCCGTAATACCCCACAATGCGCAATCACTGACTTACTGTAATACTAGTAGTCCCCACTTTCAACCTTACAATGTTTCAATGTACTGTGTGCCGTCTGAATAACCGCACATACTTATCGAAACCGTCAAAATGGCGCCACTTTCTACGTGTAATATTGGAATTTGTATGTAAAGTTCAGTTCCAATTTTCACCGTTACCCAGTTTAAGTTGGTAGCGTTAATTGTTTAAAATTCGAATAGAAATTTGGAAGTTGCTTTCGAAACTTCCTATTCGATACTTGTTGGTGATATAAGTTGAAGCTCTATTGCTAACACGTTAAAGTTTAACTTAGATAAATAGAAGTTTAGATAGTGCGTTATTGAAAAATAAATTTATATTATTAAGACTATTAGTTACTTCAGCAAAGTCATATTTTTAGTCATTTAAAATTATAAATTTGAATACCATGTCTACGCGAATAGAGTTCACTTTTATATAGACCATAATAGTCGAGATATGTCATAAATTATCGAATTATATGTTGAATAAAAATTTGTAGACTTCTAACAAAACGTCGTATCAGCTTTTTTTTCTAGATGCTATTATGAGTGTTATAACAAAAGCATAAAGCCTTATTTAGTTTGAATAGAATCGACAAAACCGTTTTTAGTTAGGTCACAGTGAGTTGCATACGAGCCAGTGTTTGAATTAATTCTTTATATTTTGTGCAGTATCATTTGGTATTGTTTTTTGTCTTGTTATCAATATGGCGTGGAATTTAGACAGGGGCGTGATATGGTAGGATCAATTGTACAAGAACTAGTTATATTGTATTTTGTTAAAATATTACATTACGACTCAAGTGCGAAAAACAGGAAATCCGAAACGAGTGGCAATGTTTTAAAACACGACCGAAGGGAGTGATTTAAATCGACACGAGTTACGAATTTCCTTTTTGCACGTGTCTCGTACGACGTTTTTTAGTACAGATGGCCCTCCGAAGTTTTGGACCTGACGTAAAATGAGCCACTTCTCGCACTAAAGCCTAAAAAGGCACCATCTGTAATAAAAGTATGTTTTTAGTTTGGCACTGGTTTTTTTTAAGTTTAGTTTTGTTAATGTTACAGTGACAAAAAAATATGGAAAAAATATTGTAGGTGTAGGTACTCGTAAAGGTGCATTTAGACCAAACGACGACGACGACGAGCATTCGCTCATTCTATCCCCCACTCTACGAAATTCGTTCATTACACAAAACGTGATTCGTCGAAATTCGTTGATTTCATAGTGGAGGATAGAATGAGCGTATTGCTCGTTTGGTCTAAATGCACCTTCATGATTACTATTTTTTTATCAGGTTGTAATTTGCTTGATTTTGTTATTTTTATTTAGATCTATAAAAAGATTTAAAAAAAATGATAAATCTGATGTTTTATACATTTCCGCCTACTAAAATAGATTTTTTCAGTACAGATGGCGCTTTTTGACGCGATAGTGCGAGAAATGGTTCATTTTACGTCAGGGTGAAAGCTTCGGAGGGCCATAATCATGTACTGAAAAACGTACGATACTATACATACATACCTGGTGGGTTACAACGGAAGAACAGCGTTGGCTCAGCCAGCTACATGCTGAGTTGTGACCCTTTTGTGGCAAGCTGTCGGTGTGTGCTTATTTGTAATATGTGTATATGTACATTGTGCTTGTCATAAATAAATAAAAAACGAAAAAAAAAATCCTGGTGCGAAAACCCCCCCCTTCGGTCGTGCTTTAATTTATCTCCACTCGTTTCGAACTTAATTTTTTTCGCATTTGTATCGTAATGTACTATTTTTCTCGAACGAATATCGGCCCCAAAGTAAAACTTCATCAATATGATTATAATATATGACCTCAGAATTGACACCCTAAAATTTTGGCTTCTGGCCTGTGAATAAAAAATACTCTGTATTCAATGTGGTTATGTTAAATGGTTTCCAAATGAAATAAACAATAACTAAGCAAAGATAAAACTGCGTTTAGGCTGTTTAGCGCCCCCCGGAGAGAGACGATAAACATCGTTTAACTTCAACAGGTGATGTTTTGGGTCTCACCTGTTCGCGCTTTAAAATATTACATTAATTTAACAAATATTAGTGACCGTTTAATATAGGATGATTCGGACAAATACCACATACAAGGTGATTCTTGAGTCACTAAAGGTGCATTTAGACCAAAAGAGCGATAGCTCATTCTATCCCCCACTCTACGAAATCAACGAATTTCGACGAATTAAGTTTTGTGTAACGAACGAATTTGGTAGAGTGGGGATAAAAGCATTAGCTCGTTTGGTGTAAGTCCATCTGAATAAATGAGCAAGCAAAAATACTTTTTCATACTTTTTGGTTACGTAGTCATTTTGTATGGGAAAGTGATTTTTTTTTAATTTCGGCGTGCTAAAGTTGTTCTTAGTTAAAATAAAAAAAATGTAAAGTAATATGACTGACTTTTCATAGCATTCGACGTGTTTGACACATCGTGAAACACGTTCGCAAATATAGTATTTCGTTAATCATCGTCATCATCATCAGCCTATGATAGTCCACTGCTGGACGTAGACCTCTCCTATTAACTATGCGTATAAACGCATTAGGAGGTAAATGCCCATAATCGCCACGCTGGGCAAGCGGATTGGCGATCGCAGTAATGTGCCCACTATGAATCTTTTATCAAATAATGGTCAGTGACAGTGACACTTCAATCCCTTAGTCGACTCTTACGACACCCGCAGGAGGAATTTCGTTAATACTAATAAATATCAATAATTTTAATTTAAAATGTAGGTACTTATGTAACGTCAAGGTTTAAGGTTTTAAGTTGGTAATAAAACCAAAATAGTGTTCTAAAAGTGCTTAATTATGGAGTAATGTAAGTTTTTAGGTTTTTTATTTTTTAGTTTTTTACTGACGACTGGCATGTAGGTACAGTCAAGGGCATTAATATATATACACTTCTCCATACTGATCCCTCACAAATGTGTCTATATATTAATGCACTCTACTGTACAGTGTGTGTGATATTTTTAGTGACTCAGGAAACAGCCTGTAAACAGTAATTGCTGGATAGTCTGGCATCGCAGAAAACAGCTCGCACTTTTTCATTACTTATTAAATGTCCATGCTTACTCGTATGGCAAGTTATTAGTTATTAATCTAAGAATAAAAACGAGAATCTCTTCAACATATATGAAAAACTTATACCAATCTTCAGTGGAATCTTAAAAACATGTAATACCTATAATGGACTGTGTACATCTCCTGAATTACCTAGTGTATATTAATTGGCTTCTTCAACAGAAAGCAATCACGATCAAGGGACAAATATTTGTGAGAAGGACACTAATTAATGCTTCCATCGGGATTCAAACCTGTAACCTCCAGCTTCACAAGGGTTATAGCAACAGTTTTTTTTTAACATGAAGGAAAAGAAAATTCAAGTCGTATTTAGATTAGGTTTAGGTATTTTCGCTCATAAAAACTCACAATAAAAATTATCACTACCTTCTAAAGATACGAGGTTGGTATTAATTCAGAAGTAAGATACGAGCATTAATTCCAGTTTTTACTTGAATTTTGGTTTTCAACCGTTGTTATAATTATAATAAAACCACGATTCTCCCTTAGTAAGAAACTCGAGCACGAAACCCGAGGCATCGAGAGCCACTCGTACCCTCGCACTCGCGGTGTCATACTTCATAATTTATTATTATGCCTTTGAAAAAAGAACATTAGTAACCTAAACGGTAAACTGAAGATTTACTCCCTACACCTTCCCAATTTGTTTATACACTTTAAAAACTAAAAAACACATCATTTTGAACCTTGCATACTACGAAATAGAATTTATAAGGTGATTTAGAAGGTGTTATAGATTATTTTGGTTGCAATTCATTAGGGTGTTCTTTTTTTTGATGAATGGTAAAAGGAAGTCGAGGGTCGTATGTGGTTTTATGCAGATTTAGGTTTTTCGTATGTTAGTAGTTGATCAAAATTTACGGTGCTTTTTTGGATAAGTATAGGTGATTTATAAAAATTGTAAACTATGACTGAGATTACAGTAGCATGTTCGATTGGTAATCTATAAAAATTTTTTGGTGTACTTGATTATTTTTCCAGTAATAGAAATAAACTCATGCTGACCAGAACAAAAATATTTTCAGTACTTTTGTTCGCCATCCTATTTTTTGCTTTTGATATCTTTCTACATTTATTTTTATTCCTCGGAAATTAACGGTATTAAAAACGAACACTCAATGTAGCTAAATCTGGAACAACTGTTGTCGAGTAAGTTGTTTTACCTAGTAAACAAATTCCTAACCTAAAAGTGCACACACTCTCTTGAAACAGCTATGTTGTTGTTTAAAAAAAACTATGCCATGGAAAAGATAAAAAATTGATTAAATTACTCGGGTATCTTGGTTGCCAACACGGCACTTTTAGAGCAAAAAAGTGTATTGATTGTTTACTAAATAGGACAAACTAAGTATTTCAAATCAATTCAGTGAAGGAAAGCAATTAAGGCATGTATTATTTTTGAAAATACTTACCCAAAGTTGTTTGAATCATCACGATACCAAACATCTTTGATCAATTCAAATGGAACATTGGCAATCAAAACTTTCATACAACCACAACTATTTCGTAAAATATATAGCGCGAGTGATTACATAGGTTAAATAAATACCAAATTAACGAGATGTAATTGACGAATAAGTGACACTTTATCAACAAAATTTCAGGACCGTCTTTGCAAGGCTATCATGTCATGGCATGCGACTTCCACGTTTTATTTGCTCGTAGCGTAAACAAGTGTTTAACCTACTTAGCCAAAACACGGTATTAAGTGTTAACACTGACAGATTATAAAAACCCCTGTCGACCCGGCGCACACCATCATTCATAGCGCAGATAAAAAAAAGGATGTAATTTTTTGTCCCTCGGCGCCATATCGGGTTTCAAAGACCACCGATTTTGTGTCATGATATATCGTTGGTTCCGTGTGTCCTTTTTAAAGGACACGCCGTGTTTGTGGATTTTGATTAACCGATTTGAAGTTGTGATTTCTTACTTGATGTGAATGGCGAGGGAAACAGGAAATATCTATTTTTTTTAGTAGTGCATGTTTTTTTTAATAATCACGTGTTTTTAATTATCTAGTTTAAAAAACGTCCTATGTGTCTCATAAAAGTGCTTTTTTTATTATGCTTAGTATGGCCGTAACTTAAGTAGGTAACGATTTTTATTGCAAAATCATTTTTGTGCACGCCCGTGTCTGTAGGTTTAGCTTTTTTGATATTCTTATTATTGTCAAAACTGCTTACCAAATTTTTAATGACTTTTCAGTCATAAATAAAATCTTGGGTATCGTCAAAAAAGGGAAAACCTCAATGCCATGTTTAAATGAACTGATCTTTTCTCGAATAATCTTTAAAAGAAATGTCACCATTTGACTATTTCTTAGTAGGAAATAGGGTTGTTCAAAGCCCTGTTATCGTAATTTTTTGTAGGTGTCATCAGGTAAAGTTGCAGTTATCCCTTTCTTATGGTCTCTTCACGACGCGAATTCGGCTAAATTCATTTATGAAAACCCTTATTACTACGGAATATGAGCGAAAAAAAACAACTTTAACCAGCACCGATCGACGGTGATACGATACGGCACAATTTTATTAAAAATGAGACAGCGTTGATAGGTTTTGTAATACTCTTAAGGTGCGTTCAAACTAAAATCTAACCTCCCACTCTACGAAATTCGATCGGTACACAAAACGTGATTGGTTGATTTCGTAGAACGGGCGCTAGA